>CAXKVI010000003.1:50083901-50147399 GCA_964058755.1 Campiglossa producta
CAACCTTTAAACACACGTACCTGACATAGCAGCGACAAGCAAATTAACTAGTGCGAAAACAACCCTTATTACAGGTACCTGTTCGGAAACATTCGTAACACACGAATCATATACACGAGTACTAACATTACCGCATACAGCGTCCAGACCATAAATACATGACAACGGATAGACACAAAGTCAGAACGAAATCGAACACTGAAGATGGCAGATCGCCGAAACCGGTTTGTTACAAAACCAAATTTGACAAGGGATGACGGAAAATCGTTCCAATATACATCTAGTATCCACCCTGTCGGAAAAACACAAAATCAAATCAACTCAGTTAGCGCCTGTCAGGCTTTCAACTTAAATCCAAACATACTACTAGTAAGATACAAACGACGTCTATCGAAAATACATACGATAAATGCAAACATCTGGTTCAACAGACAATGTCTGGCGTTGAATATCACACCCAAATACGCCCGGATCCAGATCAAAGCAAACACACCAGCAAGCAGGAAAACTGTTAAGAGAGCAGAAAAGGACTTTTTACGAAATGAACTACATAGCCTACATGCCAAAAAGGACAAGACAAACGCAGAATTATTGGCAATCCACTTACAACTAGCTGAACTTATACCTACAACTATATTGATGGACTTCTTTGATCGGATAGAGACTGAAATCAAGAACGAGCACAAACCAAAATACAAAACATTGAACAAGAAATTGGACAAACTATCGGGAAGACGCGAAAACAAGGACCAACATACACATAGATTTCACGATAGGTTCGTGAACCTGACCACAGTGGACATCAGCAACGAAGAAGCACAACTTCTTGAGAAGGGACTAAAACACAACGTAGTAGACAACAACAAGGCAAGAAAAACGGAGCAAGCAATAGTAGATGCAGAGGTTGCAATATCGCTCCTCCCCTACGAGGAACAAGAACACGCCAGGCACATGTGCAGGGAGATCATTAGCAAAGACATAAAAAGGCAAGATGAACGGAACACGAATAAGGAGGAAATAATAATGAAGGGGTTAAAGCGAAAGCTGAAAAGAAACAACGTGATGACAACCAAGGCCGACAAAGGAAACACAACAGTGCTCATGGACAAAGATGAATACATAACAAAGACCGAAAGACTAATCAAAGATATGAAATGCCGCGTAATTAACGAGAACCCCACCGATAAATACCAGACCGAAATCAAAGGGGCTATAAAAAATGCCACAAAAATAATAGACGAAAGGACGGGATGTACTCTGACACAAATGAACCCATCGACTCCCCCACTAATAGCGCTACCAAAAATACATAAGCAAGACACGCCAATGCGGCCAATTATCAATTTCAAGTCAGCGCCGGGGTATAAGCTGTCAAAATATCTGAAGACGATACTGAGCGACACACTTGAACTAGACCATGAACATACAATAAAGAATACAACCGAACTAATAGAAAAACTTGAAACCGTAAAACTCGCAGAGAACAGCACAATCGTCTCATTTGACATAAAAGACTTGTACCCTTCTGTACCACTGTCAGAGACACTGGATATAATACACAAAACACTACTTGACAAAACAAAAGATAAGATCAAAACAGCACAAATTACCAACACACTAAGAACAACTCTACAGCAAAATTACTTCAAATTCAACAATAAAATATATAGACAAACGAACGGACTAGGAATGGGTAACCCAACATCATCCATTCTCATGGAGGCATTCATGCAGAACTTGGAGACAAAATACATTCAAGAACTAAACACAAACCTAGGAGTGACTTTTTACGCAAGGTACGTCGACGACATCATCT
The DNA here is from genome assembly GCA_964058755.1 of Campiglossa producta. Lineage (NCBI taxonomy): Eukaryota > Metazoa > Arthropoda > Insecta > Diptera > Tephritidae > Campiglossa > Campiglossa producta. Next base: position 50,085,718 of record CAXKVI010000003.1, read on the forward strand.
GCGTATTGAATACCAACAATGAAGAACGAATACTAGAATTCTTAAACAAACAGCATGAAAACATAAAATTCACTATGGAAACCGAGAAGGACGGAGAACTGAATTACCTGGACCTAACGATAAGAATTGACCGACTAACAAACAAGTTTAACTACGACATCTACAGAAAACCAACAACTACGGACACCATAATTCACTCTACATCAAACCATCCTCAACAGCACAAGAATGCAGCATTAAGGCACCTAGTGGACAGACTTCAAAGAACACCCCTCACCCACGAATCATACAGGAAGGAGCTTACCACCATATACAGCATAGCAACAAGCAACGGATACAAAAAAGCCCTAGTGGACAAACTCCGAAGGAAACATGGATCGCAAAAAAGAGACAACCCAGAAGAGAAATCCAAGATGTGGACGGCGATGACATACACTGGAAACACGACATACAAATTGGCAAATTTTTTCAAGAAACACAACATCAACACAGCGTTCAGAACATCGAACAACTTAGGACAAAACCTAAGAACCAACACTAACTCGGAAGAGCCGTTTAGCGAAAGTGGAATTTACAAGCTTACCTGCGAGTGCCAGCACAGCTATATAGGGCAAACAGGACGAAAAATAAGTACACGATTTCGAGAGCACGTCAGGGACTACAACAAGAAAGCACGGAAACCCACCATTACACCAGAATCAAACTATGCAAATCACATGTTCGAAAACAAATGCTCCCCGGCCAACATCAAAAACACTTCACATAAAAAGAAAAGGCCGACGCTTAAATGTGCTGGAAAACATGGAAATATACAAACTAAAGACATTTGACGGGAGAATAATAAACGAACAAACAAAAACCATCTCTGACGCAATATTTGAACCGCTAAAATTAATTTACAAAAAACCGAACAATACCGCAGGTACAATAACCAAACGAGTAACAATAAACGAGCGAACACACAAACCCAATCAAAAGACGAAAATCACCGACTTCTACCTGACTAACGAGCGTCAGTAAGCAACCTTTAAACACACGTACCTGACATAGCAGCGACAAGCAAATTAACTAGTGCGAAAACAACCCTTATTACAGGTACCTGTTCGGAAACATTCGTAACACACGAATCATATACACGAGTACTAACATTACCGCATACAGCGTCCAGACCATAAATACATGACAACGGATAGACACAAAGTCAGAACGAAATCGAACACTGAAGATGGCAGATCGCCGAAACCGGTTTGTTACAAAACCAAATTTGACAAGGGATGACGGAAAATCGTTCCAATATACATCGTTGAGATGGGATAAATATTTCATATAGCTCCCATACAATCGATTGTTCCGATAAACGGATTTCGGGCTATAATTTCTGTAATTAAAGAGCTAGTAACGTGAAATTTGGTAGGCATGATGTTTTTATATGAGAAATATTGATGTTGAAAATCGTTGAGATGGGATAAATATTTCATATAGCTCCCATACAATCGATTGTTCCGATAAACGGATTTCGGGCTATAATTTCTGTAATTAAAGAGCTAGTAACGTGAAATTTGGTAGGTATTGATGTTTTTATATGTGAAATATCGATGTTGAAAATCATTGAGATGGGATAAATATTTCATATAGCTCCCATACAATCGATTGTTCCGATAAACGGATTTTGGGCTATAACTTCTGTAATTAAAGAGCTAGTAACGTGAAATTTGGTAGGTATTGATATTTTTATAAGTGAAATATCGATGTTGAAAATCATTGAGATGGGATAAATATTTCATATAGCTCTCATACAATCGATTGTTCCGATAAACGGATTTTGGGCTATAACTTCTGTAATTAAAGAGCTAGTAACGTGAAATTTTGTGGGTATTGATATTTTTATATGTGAAATATCGATGTTGAAAATCATTGAGATGAGATAAATATTTCACATAGCCCCCATACAATCGATTGTTCCGATAAACGGATTTTGGGCTATAACTCCTATAATTATAAAGGTAGGGTCGTGAAATTTCGTAACTATCGCTCTGTTAGAAAGTGGAATGTCGATGTTAAAAAAGACAAACATTAAAACAGAAATTATACGCATACGAAGTCGCGGGCACCAGCTAGTTTACTATATAATTTTTCATTTAATTTTCGAATAGTTATAATCGTACATATATAATTTCAATATACGCACAAGTGAATGTACATACATAACTATAAAATCGCAACTATCTATTTGAATAGAGGTACTACCGACTCTTAAAGTTACTATATTTAAAGGAATTTCATTATTAAATTATAGTTAAAAAATTTTCCCCTATAATTAAAAATTTGCACCCTCCCCCCCTAATTTCGAGTCTGGCTACGCCCATGGGGACTCATCAAAGCTTATAAACACCTTATAAAGCGTGTAAACGTATAAATTTATCAAGTGTGTAAATGAACTGTCAAAATTTGTATGGAACGCAGTTTACACAAATTTGATAAACTTCCGCGTCGATTTTTGTGTGTAAAAGATTGTGTAAATTTATACAATGCAATGACGACGTTCGACATGTAATTTTTTTAATGCATTCAATGCACACTAGACAAAAAGAGAAGAATATGCTGAAAATGGGTCGAAAAGTACTTTTTTAATGAGAATTTCGAAATAAAAAGTTTTTTTTTTTGACATCAAATACACATAAATTTATCTAGGGCGTTAATCTAACTGAGCTGATAAATGTATAAACTTACGCATTTCGTAAACTTATAAGAGTTGATGAATCCCCTTATTACCAACAATTTGTAAGAAAACTTCAAGTAAACTAATAAAATTATGATTACACTGACGCAGAGAACGTTGATATGATAATCAACGTTCTCTGACTGACGTGATTTTTGCATATGCACACCCATGCACACATATTTCAATACACATAATAGGAATACAAATATTTTTCACAAATACACTCTGTGTTTGCAGCATAGCATACAGTTAGGCGCCAAATTAAAAGAAATGGTAAAGCTACGTTTACACTGCACCAAATGCGTTACTTTTGGCCAAGTTTTTTCGAGACCGTTCATCCGCAGATTGAATTTGATCACCAAATTAGGTCAAATTGAATTAAATTCATCTAATTTGGCAAACAAATTCATTCTGCGGACAAACATTCTCGAAATAACTTCGCCAAATGCGACGCATTTGGTGCAGTGTAAATGTATCATAAGGGTAAATGCATATGACAAGCCTTCACTTGAAGTATGCAACGAAAATTGTCAACTTCCGGTTAGTTTTACAACAGTGATGCCAACTCCAACAAGAAAATAACTAAAGGCCGCAGAAAGAAACAATGTTATAGTACATTTATATTGCACCAAATTAGGCGAATTTGAATGTGTCATTTCGAACCTGTTTACACTGGCAAATTTGCATTTGGCTTCACCTTCCCTGCAAGAATCTTCTACCAGAATACAAAGCCACCGAAAGAAAATGCACCACCTTGATGTTTTAAACACATGTAGAGAATAATAAAAGAAGAATCAAGAAGGCTTCTCTCTTTTCTAAGTGGAACTGGTCCAATATCATAAAAAAAATAGTTGAAATTGTTATTTAGAACTGTGCATAATGCAAAAGTTTTCACACGTTAATTACCCATTAAGGTTCTTGCTGGGCAATTCTAAATGTGGAACACAGGCAGGGTTGCTATTTTGAGGAATTGTGGATTGTATTGTTCAGCGAATGAGGCCAAATGCGATGGAATTCCAAATTTGGAAAATGAAATTTGTATGGAAAAAAGCGCCAAATTTGCAATTTTTCGCCAAATTTGGTGCTGTGTAAATGTACTATTAGCAATGCTATAAGCAATACAGAGTACCATTTGCTTATCGCATCGCATTTCACTTTCGAATCGCATTGTATTTCGAATCGCAATACAGAGTGACCCCCAGGTTGTCGATCGGTCGAATAGCTATTTACACGGTGGAATAATAAAAAATTTACCATGGAATCGACTCGTATAAATCAGCCTTTACGCTAAAACTAAAATGCAGTAGGCAAGCTTAAATTTAAAATAAAAAAATTTAAATTTAAAATTTTGAGTATGCAGTTTTATTGTCCATACAATTTTAGTATAACTAGAGTTTGCCCAGTGCAGTGGTTGAAATTCCTCCCTCTTTACACCATTCAATAATATAGTTTCAATGTTGACAATTATTTATTCTACTTAGGTCGTCTTCATACGTATTGCTTTCCTTTCCTTTCCTTTGCTTTTTTTTCTTTCCTCTCCTTTCACCTCATTTTTTTCTTCCCTCTCCGTTCTTTTCATTTCCTTTTCTCTTCTTTCATTTAATTTTATTTCCCTTCTTTCTATCTTTCTTTTCTGTTCTTTTCCTTTCTTTTACTTGCTTCCCTTCCCTTTCTTTTCATTTCCATTACATTCCTTTTTTCCTTTTATTTTCTTTTTCTTCCCTTTCGTTTCCTTTGCTTTAGTTTCGTTTCGTTTCCCTTAGTTTCCTTTCATTTTATTCTTTTCATTTCATTTCTTTTATTTTTTTCTTTCACTTTCTTTTTTCCTTAGATTTCTTTTCCTGTCATTTCGTTTCCTTACCTTTCCTTCCCTTACCTTTCCTTTCCTTATCTTTCCTTTCCTTCCGTTTCCTTACTTTCTTCCTTTTCCTTTTCGTAACTCCTTTAGTTTTCTTTCTTTTCCATTCATTTCCTTTACTTATTTTTTTCGCTTTTCATTGCCTTCCTTTCCTTTATTTTTCTTTCTTTTTATTTTCATTTATTTTCCATATCTTCCTCCTACCTACCTTTTCTTTCAGTCCTTATTCTTTTCTTCTTTGATTTGATTTTTCTCTCATATTTTCCGTTCCTTAACCTACCTTTATTTTCCTTTTATCAATTCCATTCCTTTCACAATCTTTTCTTTATTTTATACTTTTATTTATTTCATTTTGTTTTATTTTTATTTATTTTATATTATTTCCTTTCATTTCCAGCAAATTTCTTTTTTTTTACTTTCAATCACTTTTCTATTTCTTATTTTACTTTAGGCTGTTTTTGCTTATGACCACAGATACATAGATAATATTCAATCCTCGAGTACCTAGAAACTTAGCTTGATTTTCAGGGATTTTTTCTGCAGCGAGAAAAGCCTTGAACTTGAAATATATAATGTTTTATTTTAATTTAAATTTTTTTCGGTTTGAACCCCCCGTTTGAGAAGTTAAGTCCTCTCTTGACAAGCAAGGATCACGCTCTATAATACCCGGGTTTTCAGTGCAAGTTTAAACTTCAGTGCTAGGTTAAACTTAGTTTATTTATTTATTTGTTCCGCACAATGTGTGTTTTTGTTGTATCAGATGTTAAGCTTCTTCTGCGTTCCGTTGCTTTCCTTGTTTTTTTTGTATGCCGCACAGTGGGATAAACCAAAAAAAGTTGTCTCAAAATCAAATTTCTCACCGGCTGAAGCTAGACTAACAAGATAAAATACGTTGGAAAGCTCAATTCAATGCGGATATGAGAAAAATCGGATATTTCAAAAAAATGCAAAACTAAGTTTTTGAATAATGGCATTTCTCATTTTTTGGTTATAAATAAAAAAGTAAATGCTTCTTTTTAAAGGAAAATGATTTTTATTACAGATTTTGCGATGTTTAAAAAGAATATGTTTAGTTTTTTATAGGTTACAACAGAAATTTTCAAGTTAAAGACCTCAAAAGTGCATGCATTTTTCTAAAATAACGTTTTTTTGGGGTTTTATTATTTAGCTTTTTTTTGGGTTTAGGTTCCGTTTTCGTTCTGGTTTATATATCAAAATAAAAACACACCACAAATTTGTTAACAAGTTTTTAAAAAATTTGAAAATTCAGACCTACTTTTAACCACCAGAATTTCGTATCTTGTGATAATCGAGACAATCCATATGAAAACGTCTAATTAAAAAAGCTGGCTAGTCTCGGATTTCGCTCTAACTTTTAGGGACACTTCTTTCGTTCAATTTACAAACATTTAATTTTTATAACCACTCGTTTTGGACTGGTCGAATTTCAAAGAAACCCACCCATCCATCGGCCAAAAAAACTAGTGTTGGGCAGTATCGAGTACTTTTGAGTAGTTACTACTTTGGTATCGATACTTTTAAGCATCGGGTACTTTCAAAGTATCGGATACTTTTTGTCAAGTTCTGCTGGTAGGTCTGTTTATATTTTACAACCAGCACCCGGCTTACCATTTTGGAAACTTCAAAGCCTCCACTTTAAGAATATGTAAAGGTTTTTGAAATAAATTTAAAAAAAGGAAAAATTTCTTTGAAAAAGATCTTATTTCAATATACAAAATGTATGGGAAAAGTAAAAAAAAAACAGCTACCCCTAAAGGTTAAGTTACAAAGCAAATTTTGTTGCGATGCTTTTTTTGTCATTAATACCTTACTTTTCAAGGGGTAAGACCGAAAAAAACAATTTTTTTATTTGAATCACCCTAATGTACCGGAGAATTAGTTTGTATGCAACTACAAGCCGGTTTGGCAGGACTTTAGTATTCTTGAAATTATGTTCATTTACCCAATTTAATTTTAGTTATAGTTATAAATCTCACATCGAAACTGAATTGCTTTAAAATAATTTATTTTCTAATATACATGTTCAAAATGTGTGTATTAATTACTAAAATATACATGTATGTACAATATATTTTTTTTGTTACCTTTATTGTATTTACCTATATAACTTAATACCACCTCGTTACGTCAAACGTTTTTAATAAAAATATGTTTTTATTACTATTTCGTATTTGTATTCCTTTAACCCCTTTATACAAAATTAAGAATTATTCGTCACCACATAAAACTCGTGGGAGTTGTATCTAGTACATTTTCTGTATCGAGTACATTTTCGGTATTGATTACTTCGTCAATTTATATGGGATTCACTCTAGTCAACTTTGTCTGGTGTTTAAACTTCCACTGAAAAACCGGACATAAGTCACTCAACAGACTAGTGTTGTTGTTGTTGTTGTTGTTGTTGTTGTTAACAGTAAAACACTCCCGAAGGGGGAGTGAGGCCGAAGTTGACAGTCCTTGGCCGGATATTAACCCGGTACGCTGCGGTACTCCCTTGCGGTACTGCCCTACTGTCGTGGTAGTGATTTGGTATGACCAGTGGAACCTTATAGGTCATGTCATCCCTCCATCCGTGAGGAAGGAGAAGATGGGTAATGAGAGGTGAGAGGCATCATATCCGTAGATCAACCATCGAGCTAGCACGTCATTACCTATGTGCATATAAGTCGTCTCTTGCGACCGGTATGCCTACCTCGGGCATATTCTAAACCCCTAACCAGGAGGGGTTAGTCCTGATGTACGGCTCGGAATCATGGACAGTGTCAAGAGAAGATGAGATGGTCCTCGGGGTATTTGAGAGAAAAGTTTTCCGGAAGATGTATGGTACTTCCCATGATGCAAACGACGAGTATCGAGGGAAATTTAACGATGAGCTATACAAGCTTTACGCAGACCTGACCATAGTTCAGCGGATTAAAGCTCAAAGGCTCCTCTGGTTGGGTCATGCTATGCGAATGGTCAAAGAAGCTCCAGCACAGAAGGTTTTTCTATCGACACCCGAAGCCGGCAGCAGAGGAACAAGTGGAGGATGACTTGAACTACCTTTGGGCTTGCAATTAGGGTCAGTTATCGCTAAAAAGGAACGACTGGCCTGCCTTGATACGAAGCGGCCAAAATCGCCTAGGCTGTTAAGCGCCAATAAATGATGATAATTCCATTTCGCAATTTTTATCTGCTACTCGAAAATAAAGTTGTTGCTACTCGAAAATAAAGTTTTAGTTGTGTTTTTTTTTTCTTTTTCTTTATTACATTAAATTTAGTTTTACTGTATTATAAGAGTGTTTGAAATATACACTACAATGGTTTGAAATAGAACAAAACTCTAAAACAGAGAACTACTCAGAATGAGGATCACAAATAGGAAAGTATTACAAAAACAAGAACATAAGTAACATAAAACATGTCAAAAATAACTAAACATAAAATAATCAATGCATATTCGTTTAGAACATTTACTTAAATTGGCAATTAACTACCCCCAAATATATCATACTACAACAGTAACAACACGGGTAAATGATAAAGCAACTTATCGTAGAACTTCATGACTAAACTCTTGGGTGTTGCAGGCGTTCTGGACTTAACATATATAGTTATTAAGCGAATTCTAATAAGCCTGAAACGCGCAAGAGGCTGTTTATGGAGTCCAATATTCAAAGCTCGTCAATTGCAAGTTGTTACATACATTCATACAAGGTTATAAAACAAATGAATTGAACCCTCATATTTGACCCTTAATTTGTATGTGTTAAATATTTAAGTCTGTTTTAATTATTATTTAACAAAGTCTGGATTCTCTTGCATTGGTTCGCTAAATAATAGTTGGTTATCGATGATTTGAAATAGTTCCTGTGGTGCTGGTATGCGGCCAGTTTGTAGTTTGGACCACACAGGCACATCATTCAATATGATCTCAAATGCGCCAGAAGCAACAAGCTGAAAAGAAAAGAAATTCAATTTATAATATACAATATCTAAGATAAAAACAAGTAAGGAAAGCTGTCTTCGGCTGTGCCGAAGGCTAAATACCTTTCATGAATAATCGTCACGATTTTCACTGTTTGATCCCCAGTACAGCCTGTGTGAATTTAACTTTAGCTCATACCGAAATTATCGGAGCTATCGATTATATGGGGACGATGTGTTATATTGGTCCAATCTCATTGATTTTTAACATCGACATTCCACATTCTAAAATAGCAACAGTTACGAAATTTCACGTTCCTACCGATATAATTACAGGACTTATAGCCCAAAATCCGTTTATCGGAATAATCGATTGTATAGGAGCTATGTGAAATATTTATGCCATCTCAATGATTTTCAACATCGATATTTCGCATATAAAAATAGCGATACTTCCAAAATTTCACGTTCCTACCTATATAATGACAGGAGTTATCTACCAAAATCCGTTTATCGGAACAATCGATTGTATGGGAGCTATGTGAAATATTTATCCCATCTCTATGATGGGGGCTATGTGAAATATTTATCCAATCTCGATGATTTGCAACATCGATATTTCACATATAAAAATAGCAATAAGTCCAAAATTTCACGTTCCTACGTGTTTAATTACAGGAGTTATAGCCCAAAATCCGTTTATCGGAATAATCGATTGTATGGGAGCTATGTGAAATATTTATCCCATCTCTATGATTTTCAGCATCGATATTTCACATATAAAAATAGCAAGACTTATAAAATTTCACGTTCCTTCGTGTTTAATTACAGGAGTTATAGCCCAAAATCCGTTTATCGGAATAATCGGTTGTATGGGAGCTATATGTTATATTGGTCCGATCTTGCTGGTTCCGACAAATGATTCCTATATTGGAAAATGGTGGCCGCATACCAAATTTCAGCCAAATATCTCAAAAAGTGAGGGACTAGTTTGCGTTCAAACAGACAGACAGACAGACGGACATGGCTAAATCAACTCATCTCGTCATCCTGATCATTTCGGTATACTTATTGATGGGTCTATCTCTTCTTCTTCTCATATTTACAAACATCGGACCAAAGTTATAATACCATTTCATGTTCATGAAAGGTATAATTATTATAGATAAAGGTGGTACTAGCTGACAGAAATAATGCCAGAAGATTATATCAAAAGATCCGCCTGATGACGGAAGGTTTCAAGAGTAGGTAACTTTTCTGCATGGAAAATTATGGCGACCACTTAGTGGACTTTCAGGGCGTAATTAGGGTATGGAGCTAAATTAAGGAGACCACGAAACCATTAGGCCAATCCCTGACGATGAAAAAACTGGCCGACTATTATGATTTTTTCTTATTTCGTTTTAGTTTTTTATTTGCTTCGTAATTTTTTAACATCTAGCTCTCTTTCAGACTACCTGATCATTCCAGCGCCTTCCGGTCAATATGATATCTGCTCAAATCTTCTTAATTTTTGGGAGTTTATAATGAAGATTATGCTCAAGTTAACTCCCAAAAGCGGAGTTAATTCGGAATTTGCGCCGTATAACGGGAGTCCAAGGAAACTAGCAGTTTCAATAGGGTTGGACCAAAGGGAGATGGGTGTTAGAAGAGTGGGCTCCGTAGAGCAAGTGAATAGGTGGTTGGTATTATGGGGGGGCGCGCCGCATGCCGGACATTCATTCGGCACATCAGGGTTCAGTCTGGATATGAGCGTTTCTTTTTCAAGTGATCCAAGTTTTGTAAAAAATCAACCGCCATGTCACGGATTTTGTTCAAATTCGGTTTACACGTAGGGACTATAAATTGATTTGACACGTATTTTTTGTTTTTCCATTTTTTCGATATTCTTCGGAGATATGATCTGTCAAAGTTTGGAATTTCTCTTAAACCAAAGTATATTAAACAAAGTAATAGTGAACTTGACAGTTCTCTCTTTTCTGTAGGAGTTTTCCCGTCAAATGAAAAAAAATATTAACCCGTTCTGCTTAAGATTTTTAAATTTTTTCAATAGTGTGAAGAAATAGCAAATTGTTTCATATAAATACAATACCGCTTGCCTCAGTACCTTGCACGTTTAAATAGAGTTTAGAGTTCAGATTAGCTAGACTCTAGCACATTTTAGCTAAGATGAATGGTCTACTCTTTTTTCAACCGGGCCGAAAATGAAACTGTAAGCGATTAAAATCGATCATGACCCCTGCGGGTTAGGGGTTTAGATAATGCCCGTAGTGGAATGCCTGTCGCAAGAAGCAACTAAAATCCATTTCAACCACGGTCACGGGGTTGATGAAATCGGGGAATAGTAGCATAAATTGGCTCGGCAGCTGTGAGAGCATAGACGCATGGACCGTACAACTCTGTTTGGTCCGTCACGTCCCTCTTACAACAGCAACAGCGAAGCCGATTAATTTCTCGAAACCGAAAATCTTAATCGATATTTTAATAAAAAAAAAAACGAAGCCCTTTCAAAGTCCAGAACCGGTTCCAAACAAGTTTGTACATGTTTTTTTAAAATTGATTACTTCATTTCGCGGACACATATTTTCCTTGATAAGACGGTTTTGACTTCAGTATAAAAAACTCTAATGGAAACCAATCCACCAGTTTCTGCGACATTCTGGCGGCAACCCTCTTATGGTGCCATCGGCGGAAATCGACAAATATTCAATACTCGCCATTTTTATAACGCAAAGGTCCGAAAAGAGGTAGATTCCAAAGTGGCCAAAGTTACTCCGTTACTGTTTGGGCTAGCCTATTTAGCGGTATTGACAATTTTTTGTATACTTTTTCATTGGAATTAAGTTTTTTACGTGGCGGGTCCCAAACCCAGCGCACAACCCGTTTCGGGGTTTTGGAAAATATTTACACATTTATATAGCGAGCCGCTTGCTTCAAGACAGACGCGCGCTTGCAGCCGCACCTCATGGTGAACAGACGCTACGCAAAAACCTCGGTGAGCCCTTAAACCAAGTATGTCAGAGTGGCCCCACCGGGGCTCCCTCTCTTTCTGCCGCGAGCCTAGGTAGCTCCCGTTGCCCAGAGTGCACGAACGAGGACGCAAGAGATCTTGCAGACAAATTCGTAGGAGTATAAAACCGGTAACAGGCATTTCGATATATTTCTCGATAACAGAGTTACCGGTCGAAATATAAATGTGGTTGCGCGTGAACTTTGGAATATTCGCACAAAATTGGTGTCAAACGAAAGGGGAAGGCCAAAGCTTTCATTTGGACTTTCGTTCATTTCGATATATTTATCGATGACAGAGTTATCGGTTAAAATGTGATGTGGTATTGATAACACAGTTATCGGCCAAAATGTGGTTGCGCGTAAACTTTGGATTATTCGCACATTATTGGTATCAAACGAAAGGGGAAGATCACAGCATTCATTTATACTTCCGTTCATTTCGATATATGTGTGGAAATTTTAATTTTGTATGGAGAACATTTTTTGTTACAATGTAAAAAACGTCCGCAACAGAGATATGAAACGATTACTTACAAAAAGCTTTCCTTATCCTAACTTTCTGTTGGTTTTTAAGAACTCATTACTTTCACCCAGAGTTGTGAAGTAATGAATTCCCCAGGGAATGCATTCCATGCATTCTCACTCCCGGAATAGCAATTTTGTGTTGCAATCTTTCATTCATTGAAAATGCATTGGAATAATTATTCCGAAAAGAAGGCATTCTTTAACAACTCTGCTTTCACCTTTAATTTATTCTTAAAGGTTTTGCACCTTTGGCAGAAAATTGCTAATTTACTTATAGCGTTTTCTTGTCTCCGCGAAAGTGAAATGAATCAGATAACGTAAGTTAGCTGTTTTTGATAGCTTATAAGCTAAATTTGCGATTCTGCAATTTTAGACATCTTGTAAAATCTCCAATTTTTCAAAAAGCTAGCAAATTTTGGCGACCAAAAAAAGTTGTTGATAAAGCGCAAAAAAATAGGAAAAAGGGTTGTAGAACTATGTTGTTTTAGGCCCTAAAAATACTCAAAAACAATAAATCCGTGTAATTTATAAGAAAAATTGATATTTAATTATGTATTCGCCCATAATTTTGGAAATTACATTTTTTCTATTCTACTAAAACTGCAAAAAACACGTCGCAGCGTCGAAAGAGGAATCAAAAGTTGAGTTTCGGTCCCAGTAATCATAATCCGGAGTCACAAAAGTAATATTATTTATCATATAAAAGTTATAACTAAAAACATTTTTTGTTTCCGTATAACAATTGTATAGAGAAAAGTAAATAAATGATTAAATTAAGGTGTATATAACAATATAAAAACTGTTCTTAACCAACTTTATTAAACAAAGACAAATCTTTTTAACGAAAATGCCATTTATTTTAAAAAAGTACACTGAACCAAAAAAAATCATGTATCCAATGAAAACCTACATAGATTTTAAGAATTGTTCGTTAAAACCTCTCCAAAGAACTTTTTCGAAGAAATTTAAGAACATTTCCTAGAATATACCCTGCAAACCACTGCTAACCGCATTGCAAACACACACACATTTTTTATTTGACAAATTTCCCAAAATTATGTTAACCTTAAGCAATCAAAAAAAAATTGTTCTGAATTAAATTAAAATGTGGGCCTATAAATACCAAAAGTCCGTTTTAGGGTTAATGTGCAAACGTTCTGCCAGAAAGAGAAAATATTTTTGATTTTGTACAATACCTAATATTATGAGTGCAAATGAAACAGCACGACCCACTGTAAAAATATCCCAAATGTTGACAACAAGCCAGCTGTCTGCATAAAATTAATTTTATTTGTCAAATGAAGAAAAAAAAACGAAAAAAGGCAAGCGGAAAATTTTTCCTTTTTTTAATTTGAATTTTTTAAACTAATGTTTCTTTTTAAGGAAATAAATGGTCCCAAAAGTGGCGGTGAAGGTGGTGAACGTGCTGTTTACTTGAAGAAGCCCAAAGCAAATGACTCATCTAATCGCTTTGTTAAGAAACGCCCAACCAAAGCATTCTTCAGCAACCACAAGCTCAACATTCGCCAAAACCTGGTACCTGGTCGTGTGTTAATATTGTTGTCTGGACGCCATCAAGGCAAACGTTTTGTACTGCTGAAGCTATTGAGCTCTCGTATGTTGTTGGTTACTGGCCCAATATCACTCAACTTATGCCCACTGCGTCGCATTTCTCAACGTTATTGGTACATACATCGTCCCAGGTGAATTTCCGCCGCATGAAAAAAATGATGATACAGAATGCAGGACTACCACGAGGACGTATTATCATACAAATACAGTACTTGAGCCTGCAAGTCCACCTTTGCATGAAATGGCTTCTTAGGCGTAGCGCTTCCGGATGCGATTCCTCAATTGCAATGGAGAACTGCGCTACGACTAAATTCGCCATTTTTTAAGAAGCCATTGCTGGCAAAGGTGGACTTCCACGCTCAGATGCCTTATTTGTATGATGATATGTCCTCGTCATAGTGCTTATGGAGATGATTCCTTAATTGTTGTAGAGGAGGCTTAAATTTAGTTAGTATTAAGTTCTTAGTATGTATAAATATGTGTAAAATGAAATATATTTTTAAATAAATAATAAAATATGTACATATGTATGTATAGAAATTGTGCATTTTTTTTTGGAAAAATTAGGTAAGCATTCTTCTTTTAGCGCTAACCGTTTTGGTAACTGGTTTGGTAACCTATTCAATTATAAATGTTAACCAAATGCTAGCTGGTTCGGTAACCGATTCAACTACATATGTTAACCATATGCTAGCTTGTTTGTTGACTTATTCAAAGAATAATTTTAACAGCATGTTAACCAAAACATTTACTGTTTCATAACATAATTTTAGCCACATGCTAGCAGTTTCCATAACCATGTCAACAAATACTATTAACAACATGTTAGCCAAAACATTGACGACTTTAACAAATGGCTGTTAACTACATTTTAACCAAAACATTAGCCAGAGTTTGAAAGGGAAATTTTTTATTTTGAAGAGTGCAGGAATACTTTATAGCAAATGGAAAATTCAACAAGTGCAAGGGAGAGGCAAAGTATATATATGGTTAAAATTTTCACACGCCCTGAACAAAATTAGCTACTTCGGTAACCGTATGAAAAATTAATGAAACCAACTATTTAACTTGGTTGCTAGCCGGTATCTGGTTTGCAGGGTAAGTACTTTTTCGTAAAATATGTAAACAAACCCACAGAAAGCTTGTATTCATTCATAAATTTTAAGAAAATTTTTTTATATTCTATGAATTTTTTCTTATATTTTAAGAAAAACCAGCGTGAACTTCTATGAAACTTTGTTCGTAAAAAACATGTACGTTTTTGGTTCAGTGTAGAGTAACGCTGAAAAGTAAGGGATTAGTAGCTAGTAACTTCGGGCATTTCGGCCTACTTCTGGCTTTTTCTGAGTTGTAAAGAATCACAACTAAATTGACATCTTGTAGTGATGCCTGCGCGCCATCTAGAGTGCAGATAACGCACTAATATTATAGCTAGGCGGCTTGTGGATCAGAATCGGAATTAAGCGTCATCTCCTAAAATTCTGAGAGTTCATTTGCTTAAGCATTTTAGCATATTTTAGCATTTACGAGATGGAGATTTCTAGAATTCGCCTGCAGGTTCCTAAATATGCCCATATATAAAAAAATCGGCCCCAGTTTTTACGGTACTTCTTACCAGTGATGCCATGCGTAGGGAAAAGAGGCTACATTTAGGGAAATTCAGCCTTAATTTTGGGATGTAGGGAAAATTTGTAGGGAATTTCTAACCTAGCCTAAATGTAAGAATATATTAAAAACGTATGATATTGAGCAGAGAATTTGACGTAATGAAAACCAGCCCTTAACTTTAATTCTTTTACATACATGCTTGCTTGCCAGCATTCAAAATTTTGCTGGTACTGTGTGTTTGAAGTTCAAACTTTGAACACAGGTACTCATTTGTCACCAAGCTTGACATAGCCAGTCACAAAAGTAATTATGCACCCCTTTATGGGAAGTTCTCACCAATTTCGACTTTAGAAAATTTATTTTAATTAATTTCTCATAGAAAAGCTTGTCAAGATCTAATAAAAAGCCATAAATTATGTTGCAAAAGTTTGTGATAAATTCACATAGATTAAATTTTGTTCTGACTTTTCTCTATAACCCAAAAACAACTGAGTCTATTCGGGGTTTTGAACGAGCATCGGCTACAAAAAAATCACCAATTTCGACTACAGAATATTTATTTTAACTAATTTCCCATAAGAGAGCTTATCAAGATGTAATAAAAAATTCACAAGGGCATAATTTTTCCATATAACAAAAAATCTCTGATGCCTTAAAAAGAAAATAAAAATCTAACAATTAAAGGAAATGTTTAAGGTACTTAAAGTACAAGAATAGAGTGAAATTGAACTAATCTGCATACGCCCAAAGTATATTAAACAAAGTAATAGTGAACTTGACAGTTCTCTCTTTTCTGTAGGAGTTTTCCCGTCAAATAAAAAAAAATATTAACCCGTTCTGCTTAAGATTTTTTAATTTTTTCAATAGTGTGAAGAAATAGCAAATTGTTTCATACACGGCTAAAAAAATGAACCTAAATTTTAAACCCGTATAAAGTTTAATCAATTTTTCAAACTTTTTTGTAGAATATTTCAAACCGTCCAAACACCTACAAAGATTTTCAATTTCTTTTGGTTTCGATTTAAAATCTAAATGAAAAAGCAGTCTAAATTTTTTGTTTTTGATTTGTTTGAATGTAATTGAATTTTGCCCACAAAAATTTCATGTGCGTCATAGCTCAGCGGTACAACAGTCGGCTGTGAATCCTGAGCGTTTTTGTTCGAATCTTGCCAGCTGCCACATTTTTTTTAAATTTTTTTTATTCTTAAAACTTTTCGGTTTAAAATTAAAGCTTTTTGGTTTGAAAATTGAAAATTTTCGGTTTAAAATTTAAACTTTTTGGTTTGAAAGTTTAAACTTTTCGGTCTAAAATGAAAACTTTTTGGTTTGAAAATTCAAATTTATTTTTGAAAGCTTATTCAAGATTGAATTTTGCCAACAAAATTTATGTGTGCGATGTAGCTCAGTGGTTGAGCAGACGGGCATGACGCGGGGAGTCTTGGTTCGAATTCCCGCCAACGGACAAAAAATGTATTTTATCTTAAAAAAATTGTTATAACATTTCTGGTTTATAATTGAAACCCGATTCATTTAGCCAATTTCCTAGAAAACTGGCCTAGATTGAATTTGAAATCAAATTTGGTTTGGTCATATATGTAGTCAAAAAAAGTTTAAAGTTTAGGTTCAAATTTTTAACCGTGTATAAACACAATACCACTTGCCTCAGTTCCTTGCACGTTTAAATAGAGTGTAGAGTTCAGACTAGCTAGACTCTAGCACATTTTAGCTAAGATGGATGGTCTAATCTTTTTTCAATTGGATCTTAGACCGAAAACGAAACTGTAAGCGATTAAAATCGATCATGACCCTTTCGGGTTAGGGATTTAGATAAGGTACCACGAAATAAATCCCAAATGAAATAAGTCCCATGAAATAAGTCCCAATGAAATAAATCCCACCAAAAAATGAAATAAGTCCCAACTTTAAGAAATGAAACAACTCCCAAAGAAGGAAATGAAATAAGTCCCAATGTTTGGTAGTTATTTCATAATGAGGCCCCAGTTTCCAAAAAAAATGAAATAGCTCCCAAATGAAATAAGTCCCAAGAAAAATGAAATAACTCCCAATTCCTTGATAAGACGGCACCCTGGTTTTGACTTCAGTATAAAAAAAACTCTAATGGAAACCAATCCACCAGTTTCTGCGACACTCTGGCGACAATCTTCTTGTGGTGCCATCGGTGAAAATCGACAAATGTTCAATACTCGCCATTTTTATAACGCAAAGGTCCGAAAAGAGATAGATTCCACAGTGGCCAAAGTTACTCCGTTACTGTTTGGTCTAGCATATTTCGCGCTATTGATAATTTTTTGGCATGAGCAAATGCTATCTAATTTTTCAGTAAGACAATTGTATGGGACACAAAACCTGTGCTTGGGTGGCAAAGGGTTAATACGCTTGTGTACAATTATTTGAAGTTAAAACTCCTACAAAAACAAAATATTTCAGTTGTCAATTCTACCTTGTTTAATTTGCCTTGTCTTAAACTAATGAAAACATGTACCTACTCAATCTGTCATATCTCGGCTTGTACTAATGTTGCAAACTTCAACTTGAGCTCATTTGAAAGCTAATGAATCAGGCTTTGCGTTCCTTAATAATTTTTTTTGCATTTTGCAATTTTTTTATTTTTATTATAACAATTGCATTTTTAACATTGCAACTGCACAGTGTTACCCACAACATTTTTAGTTCTAAATACCAGCATTCGATTGCTTATTAAATTCTCTACAAAAGCAATATATTTACTAAAATACATTTTTGCATTTTGCAATTTTTTTATTATACCTTTCATGAACATGAAATGGTATTTAAACTTTGGTCCGATGTTTGTAAGTATGAGAAGAAGAAGAGATAGACCCATCAATAAGTATACCGAAATGATCAGGATGACGAGATGAGTTGATTTAGCCATGTCCGTCTGTCCGTCTGTCTGTCTGTCTGTTTGAACGCAAACTAGTCCCTCAGTTTTTGAGATATTTGGCTGAAATTTTGATTGCGGCCACCATTTTCCAATATGGGAATCATTTGTCGGAACCAGCAAGATCGGACCGATATTACATATAGCTCCCGTACAACCGATTATTCCGATAAACGGATTTTGGGCTATAACTCCTGTAATTAATCACGTAGAAACGTGAAATTTTGGAAGCATCGCTATTTTTATATTTAAAATACCGATGTTGAAAATCATTGAGATGGGATAAATATTTCACATAGCCCCCATACAATCGATTGTTCCGATAAACGGATTTTGGGCTATAACTCCTGTAATTAAAGAGGAAGGAACGTGAAATTTTGTAAGTATTGCTATTTTTATATATGAAATATCGATGTTGAAAATCATTGAGATGGGATATATATTTCACATAGCTCCCATACAATCGATTATTCCGATAAACGGATTTTGGCCTATAACTCCTGTAATTAAACACGTAGGAACGTGAAATTTTGGAAGTATCACTATTTTTATATGTGAAATATCGATGTTGAAAATCATCGAGATGGGATAAATATTTCACATAGCCCCCATACAATCGATTGTTCCGATAAACGGATTTTGGTAGATAACTCCTGTAATTATATAGGTAGGAACGTGAAATTTCGTAACTATTGCTATTTTAGAATGTGGAATGCCGATGTTAAAAATCAATGAGATTGGACCAATATAACACATCGCCCCCATATAATCGATAGTTCCGATAATTTCGGTATGAGCGGAAGTTAATTTCACATAGGCTGTACTGGGATCAAACAGTGAAAATCGTTACGCTTATTCATGAAAGGTATTTAGCCTTCGGCACAGCCGAAGACAGCTTTCCTTACTTTTTTTATTATAACAATTGCATTTTTAACATTGCAACTGCACAGTGTTACCCACAACATTTTTAGTTCTAAATACCAGCATTCGACTGCTTAATCAATTCTCCACAAAATCAATATATTTACTAAAATACATATTTACAAGATTAACTCTATATTTTTGTATGAAAGAAATAAAAAAAAAAATTAATCAAACAAGTTTTTTTTTGTATTGGGACAATCCATATGAAAACGTCTAATTCAAAAGGCTGGATAGTCTCGGATTTCGCTCAAACTTTGAGGGACACTTCTCTAGGGTCCTAAAGGAACATATTGACACCATTTATTTTTTATAACCACTGGTTTCGGACTGGTCAAGTTTCAAAATTTGAAAATGGTCATTTTTAGGCCTACCCTATTTTAGCTGTAAAAATGTTTCCATTATTGATATCTTTACATTCGATATAGCGCTTTAAAGGGAAAAGATAGTAGTTTGTTTAAATATAAATATTAAATCATATAGCGAGTACCTGGTATTAAAAACCAGGTACTGAAAATACGTATTTTTTTATCGATTTTCGTCAACTTTATCCGGCTCTGGCGTCTTTACTGTTTTAAGTAGCCACTCAATATTTGTCAGAAATTAAGGGTACTACTCCTTATAGATAAATTATTATCTCGAAATTTGTAAATTTTCAAAAATCATGGTTTTCAGGCTCGAAAACGGACATGTTTATCAAGAGATAAAAATACGAATTTCTCATGGACTTCAGTCCTGACCTTTAGCTTCAAATACCTCAACATTTCGTTTTGTTAGTTTCATACTAAGGGTCTCTGCTGATGGATCTCCTAAACCAATATAATTTTTTTTTAAGTAAATTTTCGTATAATTATTGAGACTTTTTTCAAGCAACTTTTACATAGTCTGAAAGCTGAAGCTTCTAACTTTTCAACAAAAAAACGCGTGCAATTATCATAACTACTAAACTATTTACATATATTTAAAAATTAATTGCGGCATTATATGAATATGTTCCTTGAAATAGTACGAAATTTATATAAGTGGCTCATTCCATTTCAAGACAACCGCTCCGCGCGGGACATGATTTTTGATTTCATGAAATTTTAATATGTTGTTCTTTGGTCAAAATAAAGAAACACGTGTCTTTTTTTTTGCTAAAAAAAATTTTTTTTCGGATTTATCGGCCGTTGAAATCGTTAAAATGCAATGAACATTTTTTCGCCCATTTTTTCAACTCGCAATAACTTTGTCAAAAATTAACCGATTCTCCTAATTTTTTTTTTAAATGTTCGTTACTACTATTACTTTTATATAAATTTATAAAAAAACATTATATAGTTTAAAAATTTATTTTTTTTTTCAGTATTTAGTAAAAATTTATGACTTTTTTCAAAAATTAATATCTCAAAAAAGGTTATTTTTTTGTTTTGAAATGTTTTCTATATTGAGTCAAGAGTTTAAATTTCAACTTGGCTAAACGCCTATTAAGCAAAATTCGTTGTTTTCGAGATATGAATTTTTGAATACTAAACATTTTTTCCACCCATATATTGATGAAATGCATATTATCTTTGTCAAAAATTAACCGATTCTCATGATTTTTTCTTTGAAATGTTCGTTTTCACTTTTCCTTGAATAGAAATTTATAAACAATAGCATATAGTTAAAAAAAAGACAGTTTTTTTTAGTATTTAGTAAAAATTTGACTTTTTTCAAAAATTAATATCTCGGAAACTGTAATTTTTTGTTTGTTTAAACTTTTTATATATTGAGTGAACAGTTTATATTTTAACTTGGCTAAATATCAACTATCCAAAATTCGTTGTTTTCGAGATACGCATTTTTGAGTATTCAACTTTTTTCCATATACTTTGCATCAATATATGCAGGGGAAAATGTTAAATATTAAAAAATTCATATCTCGAAAACAACGAATTTTGGCTAATAGGCGTTTAGCCAAGTTGAAATATAAACTGTTGACTCAATATAGAAAAAATTTCAAAACAAAAAAAATAACCTTTTTTGAGATATTAATTTATATTCATAAATTTTTACTAAATACTGAAATTGTCGATTTTAAAGCCGCTTTTGACAGCGTAAAAAGGAGTTGCCTGTATGCCGCCATGTCTGAATTTGACTTCCCTGCAAAGCTTATACGTCTTTGCCAAATGACGTTGAGCAATACCAACAGCTCCGTCAGAATCGGGAAGGAGCTCTCTGAGCCATTTGAAACCAAACGAGGCTTCAGACAGGGCGACTCCCTTTCATGCGATTTCTTCAATCTGATGCTGGAGAAGATAATTCGAGCAGCAGAGCTAAACCGCAATGGTACAATCTTTTACAAGAGCGTGCAATTGCTGGCGTATGCCGATGATATTGATATCATTGGCCTTAACAACCGCGCCGTAAGCGCTGCCTTCTCTGGACTGGATAAGGAAGCGAAAAAATTGGGTCTTGCCGTGAACGAGGACAAGACGAAGTATTTGCTGTCATCAAAGAAAGAATCGGCGCACCTGCGCCTTGGCAGCCATGTCACTGTTGATAGTTACAAATTTGAAACTGTGAGGGACTTCGTCTATTTGGGAACCAGTATCAACACCGAAAATAATATCAGTCTAGAAATCCAGCGGAGAATCACTCTTGCCAACAAGTGCTACTTTGGACTGAGTAGGCAATTGAGAAGTAAAGTCCTCTCTCGAAGAACAAAGATCACGCTCTATAAGTCTCTCATCATACCTGTCCTGATGTATGGCTCAGACTCATGGACAATGTCAAGAGAAGATGAGATGGCCCTTGGAGTATTTGAGAGAAAAGTTCTGCGGAAGATTTATGGTCCTTCCCGTGATGCCAACGGCGAGTATCGAAGGAAATTTAACGACGAGCTGTACGAGCTCTACGCAGATCTGACCATAGTCCAGCGAATTAAAGCCCAAAGACTCCGCTGGCGGGGCCATGTTATGCGAATGGACAAAGAAGCTCCAGCACAGAAGGTTTTCCTATCGTCGCCTGAATTCGGTAGCAGAGGAAGGGGGAGGCCTCGACTGAGATGGAAACAACAGGTGGAGGATGACTTGAACTCCCTTGGGGTTTCCAATTGGCGTCAGTTATCGCTAAAAAGGAATGACTGGCGTGCTTTGATACGAAACGGCCAAAATCGCTTAGGTGGTTAAGCGCCAATAAATGATGATGAATATGTTCCTTTAGGACCCTAAAGAAGTGTCCCTCAAAGTTTGAGCGAAATCCGAAACTATCCAGCTTTTTGAATTAGACGTTTTCATATGGATTGTCCCAATACAAAAAAAAAACTTGTTTGATTAAATTTTTTTTTATTTCTTTCATACAAAAATATAGAGTTAATCTTGTAAATATGTATTTTAGTAAATATATTGATTTTGTAGAAAATTTAATAAGCAATCGAATGCTGGTATTTAGAACTAAAAATGTTGTGGGTAACACTGTGCAGTTGCAATGTTAAAAATGCAATTGTTATAATAAAAATAAAAAAATTGCAAAATGCAAAAAAAATTATTAAGGAACGCAAAGCCTGATTCATTAGCTTTCAAATGAGCTCAAGTTGAAGTTTGCAACATTAGTACAAGTCGAGATATGACAGATTGAGTAGGTACATGTTTTCATTAGTTTAAGAGAAATTCCAAACTTTGACAGATCATATCTCCGAAGAATATCGAAAAATTGGCAAAACAAAAAATACGTGTCAAATCAATTTATAGTCCCTACGTGTAAGCCGAATTTGAATAAAATCCGTAGCATGACGGTTCGAACTTGGATCACTTGAAAAAGAAACGCTCATATGTAGGAGTTTAATCTGCTACAATATTCAGGGCGTAATTGAGCCAGAGTGACCCTTGTCTTTCGAGGAAGATAACGCTCCTCTACAGAAATGCGTGGTGTTGAGGCATGCAAAACCGCATTCACCGGACAGAGCGCGACCTGGTGGTCAACAGACGTGTCATGGATGTGCCCCAAGGCCCGCTTAAGGACGTCTGGATCAAACGGCGTTGTTATAAAGTGGCGGATCTCCTCAAAATGTTTACGTAGATGTGTCCTTACTGTCCTAGGAGGCGGAGTTAGCTCAAACAGTTGCTATTGGGGTGCTGTGGTTTACAGCAATTCAGCAGGTACTGCTTGTTTAGCATTTCATTATGCTCTTTAACTGGAAGCATTTCCGCCTCATGGTGTATATGAGTTATGGGAGACATTAGGACGCACCCCGAAGCGGTTCTGAGTGCGCTGTTTTGACAGGCCTGCAGCTGACTCTAATGAACGTTCGCAAGCCCGGCGACCATATCGGCGACGCATAGTTCAGGATCGGCCGACCAATTGTCTTGTAAGTTACCAACAACGTTTCTTTATCTTTACCCCAAGTGCTGTCGGCTAGTGACTTGGTGTCGAAAGTCACTCCTAAGATTTTGGGGTGAGCGACAGTAGGTATTTTTTGATCGTTTACATAGATTTCTAATTCCATGTCAACTTGCGCCGTCCAAGTCATGAATAAAGTCGCCGAGGACTTTGTTGGCGACAATGTCAAGCTCCGAGCGGTGAAGAACTCGACAAGAGAGGGGAGATAACCATTTATTTTAGAGCACAGCTCATGTTGTTGTAACGAGGTGTATTGCTCTTGGCCGGGTCGATATAAAAAAAACGGCCCGGGTCGTTTCGGACTGGTAGCGTTCTCGTAGAACCGACAATACAAAAAACTAGCCGTGTAGGCCATGTAGGTCATTTAGCGTTACCCAGGGTGCACCAACGGGGAGGCGACCTACTCTTACACCCCTATCTCAGTGGTCGTCGGTCGTCTGTTGTGTTCAGGAACAAAAAATCGAATACCAGGAAGATCAAACAAGGGGTGGTGTCCTTCCCCCGTTAACTTCTGGGGCAGCAGGTGACGGGGGGATGTATATGTTAATTAGCTCGAGATCAACACCTCCAGCTTGTACAACTATAACCTGACACCCTAAGGGTAAGTTTCTTTGGTCGGTGTTGATAACAAATCGCGCCGGAGAACGTGCTGGCCCCCACACGCTCGGGGATCCGAGTGAGGGCCAAGTTTCGTCTCCTGGATTGCAACAATTTTTATTTTATGCAGCCGCTATCTTGCCGGTTAAACCATTGCAATTGAATTCCATTACTTTGAAATGAGTTGGAGAGGCAATGGGCACTCTGGGAGTCAAAGACTGGTGCGCTTGCGTGGATGGCGGTAGGCTAGGTGGTAGGCGTCGCAGTCCTGAAGCCGACGGATTTCGTTCGTTCTGAGACGAGCGTGAATCGGTCGGCGTTGTGGGCTGCGCAGCATGGCGCGACGAACGCATCAGTCCAGAGATTTCTGTTTGCGAGCCAAGAACATATGCGTAGGTGATATTGGCAATGGCAGGAGTTGCAATTAATAGGTGGATGCCTGGACACTGTAAAATGGCAGGAAATGAGATGGTAGATTAGCCTGCTATAGGGGCACATTCGCTCCGCTTTTAAAGTCCTTATTTTTAACTATTCTAGCAATAGTTATAATCGCAAATTGAAGAAAAATGGTAGGTAGGTAGGTAGAAGTGGCTGCCGCAAAGGCACACCTAGGCCAGTAATAAAAGGCCCGTTGTGATACCACCAAACACTAGGAAAGTCAGTCCCGGGGCCCGGCCATATGGAAAATCCCAGTGCTGTCGGGACTCTCCATATAGCCGAAACCCGGGACTGACACTCCTAACCGACACCGCTACCCCTCCTCGAACCATTTTGATAACTTGATGAAGGCCATCAAGTCCTTTATGTCTAGCTCCGCGACCTGGCTTAAGCTAACCAGGAAGGGAACTCCCAGAGAGCGCCTTCTCGCTCCGCTTAAGGCCGGGCAGTTGCAGATGAGGTGCTCCACCGTTTCCTCTTCCTCATCCTCTTTGCAACTCCTGCAGCATCGTCGGTAGGGAACGCCTAGCCTTGCTGCGTGCCTACCAATAAGGCAGTGCCCGGTTAAAACACCTATTAATATGGAGATTTCCTTCCTTTTTAGGGCGTATATGTGTCTACATCTTTTAAGATCGCATTTTGGCCAGGTTTGCTTGGATATCCGGCACCCTGGGGCTTGTAGCCATCTTTCGTTGGCTTCGCGGAGTGTATGCTCCTTCAGCATTAGCTTGCACGTGGAAAACGGCATACCTATGCGCTCTTTATCTTGAAGAATCTGCATGGTCGTGCCCTGCCTGGCAAGTTCGTCTGCCCTACAGTTTCCCTCAATGTCCCTGTGTCCCGGCACCCATGTGAGGTTCACGCGGTTCTGTTGGGCCATCTCTTGAAGAGATCGACGACAGCTGAGCGTCAGTTCAGAGTTGAACGAGTAAGAGCCAAGGGATTTGATGGCCGCTTGGCTGTCGCTGAAAATACAGATATCCTGTCCGATGGTGCGTTCACCTATCCAAGTCACGGCGTCCATGATTGCAGAAACTTCAGCCTGGAAGACGCTGCAGTGATCAGGTAGTCTAAAGGAGAGTTCTAGGTCCAAATCCCTTGAGTAAACCCCTCCTCCGACTCTGCCGTCTAACTTCGAGCCGTCGGTGTATATAAAAGTGCCGCCATTAGTAGCGGGACACCGATCTATGTTCTCCCAGTCTTCCCTGCTGGGAATGTTTATTCTAAAACAACAATCTCCGACTGTTGTGGTCGCACACCGATCAGTGCTCAGAGGGAGAAAGCTGTAAGATCTTAGAATACAGGAGTGTCCAATAGTGCTTGCGCCCCAGACGGACGTTTCCCTTAGACGCACAGCCGATGCTGCTGCTGCCCGGTACCCTTCCAGATCGAGTGGCAAAAAGCCAAGAATGGCCTGGAGAGCTTCATTGGGCGTTGTTCTTAACGCCCCGCTTATACAGATCATGCTCGATCTGTGGACTTTCCCTAACAGATTTAGGTTTGTTGCCTTTCTTAGCGCAGGCCACCATACCACGACTCCATACAGCATAATTGGCTGGATTATCGCAGTGTAGATCCATCTGCAAATTTTGGGGCTGAGCCCCCATTTTTTGCCAATGGCTCTTTTACACGTGTAAAGTGCAATGCACGCTTTCCTCTGGCGCTGGATGACATTCTCCTTCCAGTTAAGCTTTCTATCTAGAACTGTGCCTAGGAATTTGGCTTTGTCAGCTAAGTTCAGGCGCACGCCATCTAGTTCTGGTAGGTTCAACGGTGGTATCTTGTACCGCCTGGTATAAAGGACAAGCTCCACCTTTCCCGGGTTGATGCTAAGTCCGCAGCGAGAGGACCATCAAGAAACTTCTCGCAGTGCTACTTGCATCAAGTCACACAGGGTTTGTGGGAATTTGCCCCTATATGCAATAGCTAAATCGTCTGCATATGCCACTATCTTCCCGCCCCCCACCTTGTGTCTCGTAGCAGCGAGTTTACGGTGAGGTTCCATAGGAGCGGGGAGAGAACACCACCCTGAGGCGTTCCTCTTGTGACATAGCGTGAAAGATCAACTGTTCCCAGTGAAGAAACTATTTTCCTTCCCTTTAGTAGTTGATCAATTAGTCCAATAAGAGACCTATTTATGCCCAGGTTTGTTAAAGCAGTGTTAATAGCCTCCGGCCTTATATTGTTGAAAGCCCCTTCGATGTCCAGAAAGGCCACGAGACAGTACTCCTTTTCGTGCAATGATTTTTCAACAATAGAGACTAGGCTGTGGAGCGCAGTTTCCGTTGATTTACCTTTGGTGTATGCATGTTGATAGCTAGAAATAAGGTTGCTATCAATAGTAGAGGAGAGATAGTCGCTAATTATCCTCTCGAAGGTTTTAAGTGCAAAAGACGAGAGACTGATCGGTCTGTAGTCTTTAGGCTCATAGTGTGAGGCCTTCCCAGCCTTTGGAATAAAGACTACCGTGGCGCTTCTCCAGGAGCACCGAATGTAATTAAGAGCCAGGCAGGCTGAATAGAGAACTACCAGCCATTTAGCTGATATTTCCAGCGTGTACACTTACATTTGTGCCTCTACTCCTACGTGTATGCAATTTTGCTGGTTTGATCGCCACAAAGACTAGCCAGATGGGAGCCAATCTCGCTGTGCGGCCTGCCAGGATAGATGTTGTGGGATGCGGCTTACTTACGAGATCTTTTCAGCGTGTATACGTAGTTTCCAGGAACAATTGTTGGGGGTGGTTGCCCCGAGATATTATAATTTCGCGGGCCGTACACTTTAACGGCGGATCGCGCACTTCACTTGCTTTGCAATTACTTCACAGGGCACAGTTTTAATCTGACTCTGCTCCGTTGACCGCTTCTGCACCCTTTTATGCCTTCTGCCGTGGCAGAGAAAGTTACCATTTCGGGAAACCTTGCATACATATACAAAACTAAACGTTTTCCATTCCTGCATTCACCCTTACACACTCATACATTCACACAACATGCTAATATCGTCCTTTCTTTCTAACATAGATATAAAGTTGCTAGGCATTCAGCAACATTGCCTCTGTTATAGTGTCTGTTGTTAACAGCAATCATCAATGCTAACTGCATCTGTAACACAAGCAATGTTGATGAAGCCCTGCTGCACTACATCCATGTTAGAAAGTTAGCTAACATTCATTGTGGCACGTTGCCAGTATAGCGAAAGGCTGTCGTTACAGGCTTTTTTTTTTTTTTTTTTTTTTTTTTTTTTTTTTTTTTTCATTGTTACGTAGCTGGTAGTTTGTTTGGTGAGGAGTGGTGGCAAGCAGGTATGCTTGCAACCCAGGCTAGCTCGTCAACGTGGGGCGGGGTACTTTCCACCACTCTCACCTACAGCCACATGAACAAAAAGAGGGTTCATACCTGCATATATAGAAAAGTTAAAAGTAGAAGTAGAAAAAGGGCATTGGAAAGAAAAGTCAAATAAGAGAAAAATCGCATAAAAGGAAAAGATCAAGAAAATAAAGGAGAGGCCTGTCCTGTCAGGTGGAGTCTTCCCACCCGCTTCCATGCAACTTGCACGAAACCATGGGCACTGTGCTGACTCCTGATGACTTACAGTGCCCCCAAGCCTGACTTATGTCTATCCGTCGGTCATTTAGTAGTACTCACCTTCACATACCTATGCGCGCGCCAGCGCAGCACCCACACCAAGAAAATTTACTTAGCTCTGCATATTAGCAATGATATCCAAAGACATTTCAACGCATCATTATAAAGATTTATTTATAATAAAATTATTCCCAAATCCTTCTACTTCTCCTATACTTGTGTGTTCTTACAAACTAAGCTTAATAGTAAATGTCGGGTGAATCCAAAAAAAAGGGGTACTAGTAAGTTTAGTGAAAAGCTTATCTAACTAATAGCTAATTAACCTTACGCTCTATAATTCAACTGTGTAGCTTAAGATTAGTATCTTTATAGATAAATATGTTTACTAACAACTATAAGTAGAAAGAGAGGAATGAACCAAAAAAAAAAAAAAAAAAATAAAAAAAGTAACCAAAAAAATTATCAGCTACCTAAAAGGTGTTCATGACAATGGGCTAACACCAATATTATGTGTAAGTATAACGACCTAAACCCCAACCAAAATTCAAAAAAAAATCTCCTTAGCGGAAGGAAAAATTCTAATACACCCTAATGCTAGTTCTTTCTATCAGCTGTTTTGTCACTAATATCTAAAAAGTTCAATAACCGGAAAAAATAGTTATGTATATTTGGTATCTATATATGTATGTAAATAAGAGCAAAAAAATGAGTAAAGGGAAATAAGCGAGCGAATCTAAGTGCGTGTGTTTATAGGCATGTACGTAGTCTTGTCTGTACTTATGTATGCAGGCACTCGATCGCCACCCGCTTGTTATCTAGCTTATCTGCTGCTGCGGGTATCAGCCAAACGTTGATCGACGGTCATACATAAATACATACAGCATATATACTCTTAACTCCTATCACTCACCTGATTACTCTCCAAAGGCGCCAATGTTGAGAATCTGAGCTGAAAAGAAAGGAAAACCTCAAAGCATATATGCTCCCTAAATACCTGCACTCATTTGCACGCACTACGGTCGCTCTCAAGTGTTCAGCCAGATCACTCGTTAGTGATTTTGGGATTGAGCTGTTCAGTTAGTGGAGCAGCGATGTCGTTGTAAACGTGTCGGCGGATGTAAATTTGCTTCTTTTTCCCTGTTTGGTTCAGATTGGTTTATGGACCAAAGAAAATTATTTGGGTTCCCGGCCAACTCGCGATGCCGAAGGCCAAGTTAAAGGTCAAATGGCCCATGGGTAATTCGATACCTTAATGTGGTAAGTTCCACCCAATGATCATATACCAAACAAAGGGTAAAAAAAAAGTTTGGCATAAAAAAAAGGGAACAGCGTGGTATTTTTGTGGAAACACGTTGATAGAAATATGGAGTGCAAAGAAAAATGAAAGTGGAACTCTCCAAAAAAAAAAGGAAAGAACTAAAAGAAACTAAAACAAAAGCCACGAACTGCGGAGGGATTAAGACATGAAAACAAGAAAATACAAAATTTTACTCTGGCATTAGAAAGACCCCAAAATTTAACTGTTGAAAAAAAAAAAATGTAAAAAAAACCAATCAGGAAATCAGGCAAAAGAAGATATTAGATTAACTTTATGCCCAAAAGCGAATCTCCGCGGATCCCTTTCCCTATTCTATCCATTATAGGTGTAATGCAACCCCAATAGAATCAAAATGGTACAGTATAAGATGCAAAAAAAAATGTAAACTAAAGATGATAATGCACGTAGCTCCTTCTCGTCCTGGTCTTGGTGCTAACCCTCCGAATTCATCTACTGGATCATGTGGTAGTGATAGTTGGTGTTGTTGTGACGTGGTGCTGATTTTCGGTATAATGGTTGTTGCTGTAATAATTGGTGTACCAGGGTTTTGCCGCAATCAATAGTATGTGTGTGTTGCTGTGCGCTATAGGTGAATGTGTTTCTTCTGTTGTTGCTACTACCACCGCTGAGCTACTTTGGCACGTAGGGTCGTACTGATGGACAGGGAGTTGCTGCTCTTGTTGTTGTTGCTGTGGCACTTCTTTCGGCGTTGCACCGGTGGACATATGGCTTGTAACCTCTACCAGATTTGGGATAGTACCGTGTGCTCAGTGGTTGTTTAATAGGTTTGCCAACCCTGATTCTGTGGTGTTTTGGGCGTCACGCCGTCAAGACTGGTGCCCTGTGGGGTTGTCGGGTTGATGGTGTCTATCTGAAAACGGACCAAACAAACCGCAATTTAAGTTTTAGGTAGAGCAACGGTATTTAGATGATTTATCGTTTGCATCCTCATAGGTGTACATGCACACTTACATTTGTGCCTCTACTCCTACGTGTATGCAATTTTGCTGGTTTGATCGCCACAAAGACTAGCCAGATGGGAGCCAATCTCGCTGTGCGGCCTGCCAGGATAGATGTTGTGGGATGCGGCTTACTTACGAGATCTTTTCAGCGTGTATACGTAGTTTCCAGGAACAATTGTTGGGGGTGGTTGCCCCGAGATATTATAATTTCGCGGGCCGTACACTTTAACGGCGGATCGCGCACTTCACTTGCTTTGCAATTACTTCACAGGGCACAGTTTTAATCTGACTCTGCTCCGTTGACCGCTTCTGCACCCTTTTATGCCTTCTGCCGTGGCAGAGAAAGTTACCATTTCGGGAAACCTTGCATACATATACAAAACTAAACGTTTTCCATTCCTGCATTCACCCTTACACACTCATACATTCACACAACATGCTAATATCGTCCTTTCTTTCTAACATAGATATAAAGTTGCTAGGCATTCAGCAACATTGCCTCTGTTATAGTGTCTGTTGTTAACAGCAATCATCAATGCTAACTGCATCTGTAACACAAGCAATGTTGATGAAGCCCTGCTGCACTACATCCATGTTAGAAAGTTAGCTAACATTCATTGTGGCACGTTGCCAGTATAGCGAAAGGCTGTCGTTACAGGCTCGCAACCGCCGATGGTGCCTGCACTATGGAGCGTGTGCGTAAAAGGTTTCAACGCAGCCTGTCACTTATGATTCCCTTGCGTCCAACGTGTGGCCTCGACCCACGACTCAATGCCGGGCTTACTCCAATTAATACACGTGCATGCTAACTATTTACAACTAGATTACCGTGTTATTTCTACTTCTTATATCTTACTTAAGCTATATCACTGGGTATGCAACATCTTAAAGATAAAAAAAAATAAAAAAATATCACAGATGAAAACTAAGAATCATATAAATAAAATATCACAGCATATTAGTCAAGTATATAAATACGTAAATAACTAAATAAATAAATAACTAAATAAAAATAATTGCAAAAATAATCAAATAAATAAGTTCATACGTCAGTCAGTAAAAATGGAAAATAGTCAAATAATAATAATTGCATACGTCAGTTAATAAATCGAAAAAAAAATTTAAGATTTTTACAATTACATGCGTCAATACATAAACAATAAACAACATAAATAGACAATGATAATTATATTTATATACAGATATAAACACAAAAACACGAAACATCAAACATAAGGACTAACACTACAAAAAAAATGTACCTATTTTGCGAAAATATCTTTAGCGTGGTATACGCCGATCTTTTTCCCATTACTATCGCCAAGTTCATACA
Source organism: Campiglossa producta (assembly GCA_964058755.1). Lineage (NCBI taxonomy): Eukaryota > Metazoa > Arthropoda > Insecta > Diptera > Tephritidae > Campiglossa > Campiglossa producta. Next base: position 50,117,380 of record CAXKVI010000003.1, read on the forward strand.
TAGAATTTCCTACGACATTTAAGACTATGCACTTAACTTGTTTTGGTGCTAACTTGGCGTTATAATTTTCTATTTGGGAGCTTTGTTTGAAGTTTCGGCGGTATACCACTTGTCCTATTTGAAACCTAACATCTCTGCTTCTTGTATTATAGACTTTTTTACTTTTCTCATGGGCTAACTTCAGCTCTTTCATAATTTTATTCCTCAACAGTTGTAACTTGTCGTTTGTTGGTACTACATCGACATCAACATCCTTTAAAGCTCCCAACTTTCGATATAGCTCGTATGATGCAGCATGCTGTATCATAGGCATACCGAAAGTGGCATAGTACGGCGACATATTTATGGCAGAATGTGCAACACTGCGGAGGGCAAATGCGGCATCGGTAATATACTTGTCCCAGGTTTTCTGGTTGTCCTTTATAAAGGATCGGACGATCTGTAAGACAGATCTATTTACCCTCTCCGCAGCGTTACCCTGAGGCGAATAAAATGCCGTCTTTATATGTTTTGTGCCGTACTTTTCTAAAAAGCTATTGAACATTTCAGACACAAACTGTTTTCCATTATCAGAATGGACATATTCGGGCACGCCGAATATGTGGAAAACATCCCTTTCTAAAAACTTTATTACTGCAGCTGAAGTTGCCTTTCTCATAGGTTCCAAAAACACAAATTTTGTAAAGTGATCTAGACATACAAAGACGTACACATTACCATCACTACTACGAGGATAAGGACCCATAAAATCAATGAACAGGCGTTGGAAAGGTCGTTCGGTAAGTTTTTGTTTTCCCATTAAAGGTTGCTTAAATACATTTTGCGTTTTGTTTGTCTTGCAGATTTCGCAATCTTTAACATGTGCGCACACATCAGATACCATGCCTGGCCAATAATATTTCTGACGTAGTCGGGATAGGGTCTTATGTATGCCACCATGGCCAGCAGAAGGTGAGCCGTGAGACATTTCCACAAGCCCCGGTCGCAATTCCGACGGAACCCAAAGCTTCCAGGTCTGGTCCGCTAGAAGATCGTCCCCCCTGTCAAATTGCGTCCGTTTGTACACGAAGCCGTCCGATAGACATAGGTCGGGGAGCTTTTCTTGATTTTCGGTCACCGTTTTTCGAAGCTCTTTGTACTCCTCCGACTCGAAGTACGGTGACTCAAGGCATATGTCTATCGCACGGTCATTCGTCTGTATCTCGTCCATATGCATCCGTGAAAGTGTGTCGGGAACCACGTTCTGCGCACCTTTTCTGTGCTCTATATTGAAATCATAGGCTTGGAGTTTTAAACTCCATCTGGCTAATCTCCCTGAAAGGTCTTTCTGGTTCATGAGCCATTTAAGGCTGGCATGATCAGTAATGATGGTGAACGGGGTTCCCTCCACATATGGTCGAAATCTTTTTACGCTCACAACGGCGGCGTAGCATTCCAGTTCGGTGATGCTGTAGTTCTTCTGTGCTTTGTTCAGTTTTGCCGACACGTAGGCAATAGGTCTTTCGTTCTGGTCATCGTCTAGTTGAAACAAAACCCCGCCCACTCCGTCAGTCGATGCGTCACACTGTATATAAAAACGTCTAGTAAAGTCCGGGTGCGTAAGTACTGGCGCTGAGATCAAGCTCTGTTTGAGCTTTTCAAACGACTTCATGGCCTCGTCCGTCATCGTAAATTTCTTAATCGTGTCTTTCTTGAGGCAGTCGTGCAGCGGAGCTGCAATAGTCGCATAGTCCTGTATGAAGCGTCGGTACCAGCCCGACATGCCCAGGAACCGTCGTAGTTGCTTCGGGGTTTTAGGCGTAGGAAAGTCCCTCACGGCTGCAACCTTATTGGCGTCTGTCCTAATACAACCATCCCCGACTACGTACCCAAGATATCGCACCTCTTTATAACAAAATTTGCTCTTTTCGACATTAATTGTTAACTTTGCCTCTCTAAGGCACCGAGCGACTTTTTCCAACAAACACATATGAGACTCAAAATCTATAGAACAAACTAACAAATCGTCAAGATAAACAAATACACATTCACGTAAAGCGGCCGGAATGACCTTGTCCATAAGACGACACATTCGTTGTGCTGCATTGCACAACCCGAAAGGCATCACAGTAAATTGGTACAGGGGTCGGCCTGGGACAGTGAAGGCTGTCTTCTCGCGTGATTTGGGGTCAAGGGGAATCTGCCAGAAAGCGTCTTTTAGATCAATTGCGGAGATATATCTAGTGTTTTGTAGGCGGCTTAAGATTCCATCAATATGGGGCAGGGGGTATGCATCCTTGACTGTTCGCTTGTTTACTTTGCGCGCATCGAGGCAAAGGCGATTTTTAGTGCCTTTGATGACCAATGAAACCGGGGAATTCCAACTGCTGTTCGACTCTTCAATCACTCCCATGTTCAGCATACGATCTAACTCGGCATAAATGAGTTTTTGGTTGCGGTTTTTAATAATTAACTTAGTTTTTTTTTTGAATTACATTGAGCTAGTTTTACTAGGCAATTAATTCTTAAGATATCCAAACATAAACCATACACACACACACATAAACACATTCCTACCAATATTATTTACTTTTTTTTTAATCTTTATCTAAGTTATATATACAAATACATATCCGGTGGATTTGAATTTTCTTATTAGAACCTTCGCTCGGGTATTATTTGATTGTTTAAATTTTTTTTTGAAATTTATTTTTTTTTATTCTTTTGAGCGGTACCTAAAGCTGCATATCTTCGACAGGGAATTTCCTTTTTGAAATCGCTCGGTGCATTTCTATATACCTATTTATATAAATACATAAATACTGAATTGTTAGCTATATTTTCTGCATACTTTTATACTTTCTGTTATCCCTCACTATACAATTTTTTTGAATTTGGATTTTTGGTCTAAAATACACACCGATATTTTTTCTATATATTCCTGGCATTTTACTTTTAGTTTTACGCGGAGTATTTTTGAATACATTAGGGGCGTTGCACAAACGAATCTTTTTATTAATTTTTGCGTTTACTAGTTGTTTCGTTTTATTAAAATTTTTTATTATTAGTGAATGTCTGCCAAAGACAACGAGGCAGATAAGGTTCCGGAGGACAGGGTTTCTGGTGGTCTAGGAGTTTTAAATACAAATAGGCCCGTTACGCGAAGTCTATCGAGGGCGATAGAAAGGAGGGAGTTCGAGAATCTGGTAGTTGGGTCTGTCTTCGACCAGATTGACACAGGGATTCCGCGCACAGCCGACTTTGCCCCGTCTGGCTACTTCGACAGGTGCCAGTCCCGGATTTTTGCGTCCATTGACCCCGAACGCATCCAGAGGGTAACGTTCGCAAGCGGACTGTCATTCAACGAATCCAATAACGGTTTGAATTTTTCACAAAAGATCGATCTCTTGTGTCAGATGTCCGACACTGAGGAAGTGGGTGCTGTGGGAGGCGAGATTGCACCGGGGGGACCACAACAAACCATTTCGGGTCCCAGCGTTGGAAATCCGCCTGTGACTGACAATACCAATGCCATGCCTAACGTGGAGCAGCTGAGCCGAATGATGGCGATGATGGCGCAACAGCAAGACCTAGTGTCTGAGATAGCAAGGGAAGTCAGAAGCATAAAGACTAACGTGGGGAACCTTAGCGGTCGTGTGACCGAGATGGAAACCACCGCACAACCCCTGGGTAATCAACCTGCCGGAGCATCCACGCCAGAACGCCAAGCTGGCGGAACCACTGGTCGTGCCAGTGGAACATCGACTAATCAGGCCTCAGTGGGGACACAGGGCACAAGAGACCCGAATGAGCCTCCAAGGTGGAAAAAATTGGATTTGGAGAAGTGGCACATAAAGTTCGACGGTACCAATAAAGGGATGAGCGTCGAAAGTTTCATCTTCCGGGTTGAAAGAATGCGAGAACAGCACAACATCTCCCACTTCCAGCTTTTCACGGACTTTCATTGTCTGGTTTCCGGCGGTGCCTTGAGGTGGTATTGGCAGATTCTCGAGGATCATTCCGAAGATCCCGACTTTGGGTACTTCGGATTGAAAGCCGAGCTGCTGAGCCACTTTAAGACCGCCGAGTCCGACTATGAAATCATCCGTGAAATGATGGAACGGAAGCAGCAACCCGGCGAAACTTTCGACGACTTCTACGGGGAGATACATAATATGACATTCCGTTTGCGGACGCGAATCCCTGAGAAGGAGCTGGTTGGCATAATCAGGGGAAATCTCAAACCGTACCTGGCCAACTTGACCTTCGCCCTAAAAATGGACTCTCTGGCGGAGCTCAAGACTGAGTGCAGGAGAGCCGAAAAACTGATGAAGGAAAATAAGAATAGGAGTAGTAGGGCAGTGAATGAAATAGGGTTCGAGGAGTCAGAACTACAGGAAAAGTTATGCGACAGGAAGATAGAAGCCTTCAACAGGAGACCCCAATCCCAATCCCAGAACCAAACCCCCGTCAATTCCAATGTTCCAAGTCCATCTGTTAGTCCTAATACGTCCAAGTCCACGATAAATTCCTTTTGTGCGTCACCGTTCCATTTAATGTTGTGCTTTTCGTGTGGTATGCCGGTGGATTTTTTTGAGAAAAACCCGGCAGAAGCACAAAAACCAAATAAATGTTCGTCCCAGTTCCATAATATGTACTGTTTTGCTTGTGGTAGTAACGCGTCCTTTTGTGTATTCAAACCGAACAAGGGAAACCCCAAACTGGCGGAGTTGACCGGGAGCTCCAGCCAGGAGGTAGGCAACCCGGCAATCCGGAAGTAAAAATTTTGAAAAGAAAGGAGAATGGAGCCGAGGTGGTAAAGACAGAAGAGAGGAAGGAAAAACACGAAGTTAAAAGTTTACATCAGCGGAAATTAGAGTACGATGAGGCAAGGAGGCGTATTTTTTGTGAAGCAATGGATAGAATAGAGGGGAAGCAGAAGAGTAGAAACTTCAGAAAAATTAAGAAGATGAGGGAGAAAAAGAGATATTTTAAAAGACTAAAAAGTAAGATAGTAGCTACAATAGTGACAGTTAAGGGTGACAATCGATTTTTCGCCAAAACAGATATAGGGGGTCACGAGGTCCTGGCTCTCCTGGATTCAGGGGCGAGTGCCTGCTGCTTAGGGAAAGGCTCAGCGGCACTCCTGCGCGGTAGAGAGGCCTTGATTATGCCAATCAAGGGTCAAAACATACGCACGGCAAATGGAGAGGAAACTGCCGTGGTAGGGGTTGTAAAGTTACCTGTTTTGTGGGATAATGTGACGAAAGAGTTAGAGTTTTTGATAGTGCCTGATCTACAGCAAGAGGTATATTTAGGGGTCGATTTTTGGCAGGCCTTTGGTATGAATGTTGTGAGTAAGGGTGTGAATGTTTGTAAGAATGTTGCCAGTGTGGCGGAACTCGTTCCCGCTGAGGGTGACTTGTCTTTTGACGCCGTGCAACACGTGCTAACAACTGAAGAGAGCAACGCGCTGGAGCGTGTGAAGGCCCAGTTCCCATCCTTTGCTGTATTGGGGTTAGGCCGAACGGACAAGGAAGAGCATGTCATCGAAGTCGTCAACGAGAATCTGCCAGTAAAGCAGAGTCATTACCCGATTTCACCCGCTATCCAAAAACTCATTTATGCCGAGTTAGATCGTATGCTGAACATGGGAGTGATTGAAGAGTCGAACAGCAGTTGGAATTCCCCGGTTTCATTGGTCATCAAAGGCACTAAAAATCGCCTTTGCCTCGATGCGCGCAAAGTAAACGAGCGAACAGTCAAGGATGCATACCCCCTGCCCCATATTGATGGAATCTTAAGCCGCCTACAAAACACTAGATATATCTCCGCAATTGATCTAAAAGACGCTTTCTGGCAGATTCCCCTTGACCCCAAATCACGCGAGAAGACAGCCTTCACTGTCCCAGGCCGACCCCTGTACCAATTTACTGTGATGCCTTTCGGGTTGTGCAATGCAGCACAACGAATGTGTCGTCTTATGGACAAGGTCATTCCGGCCGCTTTACGTGAATGTGTATTTGTTTATCTTGACGATTTGTTAGTTTGTTCTATAGATTTTGAGTCTCATATGTGTTTGTTGGAAAAAGTCGCTCGGTGCCTTAGAGAGGCAAAGTTAACAATTAATGTCGAAAAGAGCAAATTTTGTTATAAAGAGGTGCGATATCTTGGGTACGTAGTCGGGGATGGTTGTATTAGGACAGACGCCAATAAGGTTGCAGCCGTGAGGGACTTTCCTACGCCTAAAACCCCGAAGCAACTACGACGGTTCCTGGGCATGTCGGGCTGGTACCGACGCTTCATACAGGACTATGCGACTATTGCAGCTCCGCTGCACGACTGCCTCAAGAAAGACACGATTAAGAAATTTACGATGACGGACGAGGCCATGAAGTCGTTTGAAAAGCTCAAACAGAGCTTGATCTCAGCGCCAGTACTTACGCACCCGGACTTTACTAGACGTTTTTATATACAGTGTGACGCATCGACTGACGGAGTGGGCGGGGTTTTGTTTCAACTAGACGATGACCAGAACGAAAGACCTATTGCCTACGTGTCGGCAAAACTGAACAAAGCACAGAAGAACTACAGCATCACCGAACTGGAATGCTACGCCGCCGTTGTGAGCGTAAAAAGATTTCGACCATATGTGGAGGGAACCCCGTTCACCATCATTACTGATCATGCCAGCCTTAAATGGCTCATGAACCAGAAAGACCTTTCAGGGAGATTAGCCAGATGGAGTTTAAAACTCCAAGCCTATGATTTCAATATAGAGCACAGAAAAGGTGCGCAGAACGTGGTTCCCGACACACTTTCACGGATGCATATGGACGAGATACAGACGAATGACCGTGCGATAGACATATGCCTTGAGTCACCGTACTTTGAGTCGGAGGAGTACAAAGAGCTTCGAAAAACGGTGACCGAAAATCAAGAAAAGCTCCCCGACCTATGTCTATCGGACGGCTTCGTGTACAAACGGACGCAATTTGACAGGGGGGACGATCTTCTAGCGGACCAGACCTGGAAGCTTTGGGTTCCGTCGGAATTGCGACCGGGGCTTGTGGAAATGTCTCACGGCTCACCTTCTGCTGGCCATGGTGGCATACATAAGACCCTATCCCGACTACGTCAGAAATATTATTGGCCAGGCATGGTATCTGATGTGTGCGCACATGTTAAAGATTGCGAAATCTGCAAGACAAACAAAACGCAAAATGTATTTAAGCAACCTTTAATGGGAAAACAAAAACTTACCGAACGACCTTTCCAACGCCTGTTCATTGATTTTATGGGTCCTTATCCTCGTAGTAGTGATGGTAATGTGTACGTCTTTGTATGTCTAGATCACTTTACAAAATTTGTGTTTTTGGAACCTATGAGAAAGGCAACTTCAGCTGCAGTAATAAAGTTTTTAGAAAGGGATGTTTTCCACATATTCGGCGTGCCCGAATATGTCCATTCTGATAATGGAAAACAGTTTGTGTCTGAAATGTTCAATAGCTTTTTAGAAAAGTACGGCACAAAACATATAAAGACGGCATTTTATTCGCCTCAGGGTAACGCTGCGGAGAGGGTAAATAGATCTGTCTTACAGATCGTCCGATCCTTTATAAAGGACAACCAGAAAACCTGGGACAAGTATATTACCGATGCCGCATTTGCCCTCCGCAGTGTTGCACATTCTGCCATAAATATGTCGCCGTACTATGCCACTTTCGGTATGCCTATGATACAGCATGCTGCATCATACGAGCTATATCGAAAGTTGGGAGCTTTAAAGGATGTTGATGTCGATGTAGTACCAACAAACGACAAGTTACAACTGTTGAGGAATAAAATTATGAAAGAGCTGAAGTTAGCCCATGAGAAAAGTAAAAAAGTCTATAATACAAGAAGCAGAGATGTTAGGTTTCAAATAGGACAAGTGGTATACCGCCGAAACTTCAAACAAAGCTCCCAAATAGAAAATTATAACGCCAAGTTAGCACCAAAACAAGTTAAGTGCATAGTCTTAAATGTCGTAGGAAATTCTATGTATGAACTTGGCGATAGTAATGGGAAAAAGATCGGCGTATACCACGCTAAAGATATTTTCGCAAAATAGGTACATTTTTTTTGTAGTGTTAGTCCTTATGTTTGATGTTTCGTGTTTTTGTGTTTATATCTGTATATAAATATAATTATCATTGTCTATTTATGTTGTTTATTGTTTATGTATTGACGCATGTAATTGTAAAAATCTTAAATTTTTTTTTCGATTTATTAACTGACGTATGCAATTATTATTATTTGACTATTTTCCATTTTTACTGACTGACGTATGAACTTATTTATTTGATTATTTTTGCAATTATTTTTATTTAGTTATTTATTTATTTAGTTATTTACGTATTTATATACTTGACTAATATGCTGTGATATTTTATTTATATGATTCTTAGTTTTCATCTGTGATATTTTTTTATTTTTTTTTATCTTTAAGATGTTGCATACCCAGTGATATAGCTTAAGTAAGATATAAGAAGTAGAAATAACACGGTAATCTAGTTGTAAATAGTTAGCATGCACGTGTATTAATTGGAGTAAGCCCGGCATTGAGTCGTGGGTCGAGGCCACACGTTGGACGCAAGGGAATCATAAGTGACAGGCTGCGTTGAAACCTTTTACGCACACGCTCCATAGTGCAGGCACCATCGGCGGTTGCGAGCCTGTAACGACAGCCTTTCGCTATACTGGCAACGTGCCACAATGAATGTTAGCTAACTTTCTAACATGGATGTAGTGCAGCAGGGCTTCATCAACATTGCTTGTGTTACAGATGCAGTTAGCATTGATGATTGCTGTTAACAACAGACACTATAACAGAGGCAATGTTGCTGAATGCCTAGCAACTTTATATCTATGTTAGAAAGAAAGGACGATATTAGCATGTTGTGTGAATGTATGAGTGTGTAAGGGTGAATGCAGGAATGGAAAACGTTTAGTTTTGTATATGTATGCAAGGTTTCCCGAAATGGTAACTTTCTCTGCCACGGCAGAAGGCATAAAAGGGTGCAGAAGCGGTCAACGGAGCAGAGTCAGATTAAAACTGTGCCCTGTGAAGTAATTGCAAAGCAAGTGAAGTGCGCGATCCGCCGTTAAAGTGTACGGCCCGCGAAATTATAATATCTCGGGGCAACCACCCCCAACAATTGTTCCTGGAAACTACGTATACACGCTGAAAAGATCTCGTAAGTAAGCCGCATCCCACAACATCTATCCTGGCAGGCCGCACAGCGAGATTGGCTCCCATCTGGCTAGTCTTTGTGGCGATCAAACCAGCAAAATTGCATACACGTAGGAGTAGAGGCACAAATGTAAGTGTGCATGTACACCTATGAGGATGCAAACGATAAATCATCTAAATACCGTTGCTCTACCTAAAACTTAAATTGCGGTTTGTTTGGTCCGTTTTCAGATAGACACCATCAACCCGACAACCCCACAGGGCACCAGTCTTGACGGCGTGACGCCCAAAACACCACAGAATCAGGGTTGGCAAACCTATTAAACAACCACTGAGCACACGGTACTATCCCAAATCTGGTAGAGGTTACAAGCCATATGTCCACCGGTGCAACGCCGAAAGAAGTGCCACAGCAACAACAACAAGAGCAGCAACTCCCTGTCCATCAGTACGACCCTACGTGCCAAAGTAGCTCAGCGGTGGTAGTAGCAACAACAGAAGAAACACATTCACCTATAGCGCACAGCAACACACACATACTATTGATTGCGGCAAAACCCTGGTACACCAATTATTACAGCAACAACCATTATACCGAAAATCAGCACCACGTCACAACAACACCAACTATCACTACCACATGATCCAGTAGATGAATTCGGAGGGTTAGCACCAAGACCAGGACGAGAAGGAGCTACGTGCATTATCATCTTTAGTTTACATTTTTTTTTGCATCTTATACTGTACCATTTTGATTCTATTGGGGTTGCATTACACCTATAATGGATAGAATAGGGAAAGGGATCCGCGGAGATTCGCTTTTGGGCATAAAGTTAATCTAATATCTTCTTTTGCCTGATTTCCTGATTGGTTTTTTTTACATTTTTTTTTTTTCAACAGTTAAATTTTGGGGTCTTTCTAATGCCAGAGTAAAATTTTGTATTTTCTTGTTTTCATGTCTTAATCCCTCCGCAGTTCGTGGCTTTTGTTTTAGTTTCTTTTAGTTCTTTCCTTTTTTTTTTGGAGAGTTCCACTTTCATTTTTCTTTGCACTCCATATTTCTATCAACGTGTTTCCACAAAAATACCACGCTGTTCCCTTTTTTTTATGCCAAACTTTTTTTTTACCCTTTGTTTGGTATATGATCATTGGGTGGAACTTACCACATTAAGGTATCGAATTACCCATGGGCCATTTGACCTTTAACTTGGCCTTCGGCATCGCGAGTTGGCCGGGAACCCAAATAATTTTCTTTGGTCCATAAACCAATCTGAACCAAACAGGGAAAAAGAAGCAAATTTACATCCGCCGACACGTTTACAACGACATCGCTGCTCCACTAACTGAACAGCTCAATCCCAAAATCACTAACGAGTGATCTGGCTGAACACTTGAGAGCGACCGTAGTGCGTGCAAATGAGTGCAGGTATTTAGGGAGCATATATGCTTTGAGGTTTTCCTTTCTTTTCAGCTCAGATTCTCAACATTGGCGCCTTTGGAGAGTAATCAGGTGAGTGATAGGAGTTAAGAGTATATATGCTGTATGTATTTATGTATGACCGTCGATCAACGTTTGGCTGATACCCGCAGCAGCAGATAAGCTAGATAACAAGCGGGTGGCGATCGAGTGCCTGCATACATAAGTACAGACAAGACTACGTACATGCCTATAAACACACGCACTTAGATTCGCTCGCTTATTTCCCTTTACTCATTTTTTTGCTCTTATTTACATACATATATAGATACCAAATATACATAACTATTTTTTCCGGTTATTGAACTTTTTAGATATTAGTGACAAAACAGCTGATAGAAAGAACTAGCATTAGGGTGTATTAGAATTTTTCCTTCCGCTAAGGAGATTTTTTTTTGAATTTTGGTTGGGGTTTAGGTCGTTATACTTACACATAATATTGGTGTTAGCCCATTGTCATGAACACCTTTTAGGTAGCTGATAATTTTTTTGGTTACTTTTTTTATTTTTTTTTTTTTTTTTTTTGGTTCATTCCTCTCTTTCTACTTATAGTTGTTAGTAAACATATTTATCTATAAAGATACTAATCTTAAGCTACACAGTTGAATTATAGAGCGTAAGGTTAATTAGCTATTAGTTAGATAAGCTTTTCACTAAACTTACTAGTACCCCTTTTTTTTGGATTCACCCGACATTTACTATTAAGCTTAGTTTGTAAGAACACACAAGTATAGGAGAAGTAGAAGGATTTGGGAATAATTTTATTATAAATAAATCTTTATAATGATGCGTTGAAATGTCTTTGGATATCATTGCTAATATGCAGAGCTAAGTAAATTTTCTTGGTGTGGGTGCTGCGCTGGCGCGCGCATAGGTATGTGAAGGTGAGTACTACTAAATGACCGACGGATAGACATAAGTCAGGCTTGGGGGCACTGTAAGTCATCAGGAGTCAGCACAGTGCCCATGGTTTCGTGCAAGTTGCATGGAAGCGGGTGGGAAGACTCCACCTGACAGGACAGGCCTCTCCTTTATTTTCTTGATCTTTTCCTTTTATGCGATTTTTCTCTTATTTGACTTTTCTTACCAATGCCCTTTTTCTACTTTTACTTTTAACTTTTCTATATATGCAGGTATGAACCCTCTTTTTGTTCATGTGGCTGTAGGTGAGAGTGGTGGAAAGTACCCCGCCCCACGTTGACGAGCTAGCCTGGGTTGCAAGCATACCTGCTTGCCACCACTCCTCACCAAACAAACTACCAGCTACGTAACAATGAAAAAAAAAAAAAAAAAAAAAAAAAAAAAAAAAAAAATGTTTGTAAGAATGTTGCCAGTGTGGCGGAACTCGTTCCCGCTGAGGGTGACTTGTCTTTTGACGCCGTGCAACACGTGCTAACAACTGAAGAGAGCAACGCGCTGGAGCGTGTGAAGGCCCAGTTCCCATCCTTTGCTGTATTGGGGTTAGGCCGAACGGACAAGGAAGAGCATGTCATCGAAGTCGTCAACGAGAATCTGCCAGTAAAGCAGCGTCATTACCCGATTTCACCCGCTATCCAAAAACTCATTTATGCCGAGTTAGATCGTATGCTGAACATGGGAGTGATTGAAGAGTCGAACAGCAGTTGGAATTCCCCGGTTTCATTGGTCATCAAAGGCACTAAAAATCGCCTTTGCCTCGATGCGCGCAAAGTAAACGAGCGAACAGTCAAGGATGCATACCCCCTGCCCCATATTGATGGAATCTTAAGCCGCCTACAAAACACTAGATATATCTCCGCAATTGATCTAAAAGACGCTTTCTGGCAGATTCCCCTTGACCCCAAATCACGCGAGAAGACAGCCTTCACTGTCCCAGGCCGACCCCTGTACCAATTTACTGTGATGCCTTTCGGGTTGTGCAATGCAGCACAACGAATGTGTCGTCTTATGGACAAGGTCATTCCGGCCGCTTTACGTGAATGTGTATTTGTTTATCTTGACGATTTGTTAGTTTGTTCTATAGATTTTGAGTCTCATATGTGTTTGTTGGAAAAAGTCGCTCGGTGCCTTAGAGAGGCAAAGTTAACAATTAATGTCGAAAAGAGCAAATTTTGTTATAAAGAGGTGCGATATCTTGGGTACGTAGTCGGGGATGGTTGTATTAGGACAGACGCCAATAAGGTTGCAGCCGTGAGGGACTTTCCTACGCCTAAAACCCCGAAGCAACTACGACGGTTCCTGGGCATGTCGGGCTGGTACCGACGCTTCATACAGGACTATGCGACTATTGCAGCTCCGCTGCACGACTGCCTCAAGAAAGACACGATTAAGAAATTTACGATGACGGACGAGGCCATGAAGTCGTTTGAAAAGCTCAAACAGAGCTTGATCTCAGCGCCAGTACTTACGCACCCGGACTTTACTAGACGTTTTTATATACAGTGTGACGCATCGACTGACGGAGTGGGCGGGGTTTTGTTTCAACTAGACGATGACCAGAACGAAAGACCTATTGCCTACGTGTCGGCAAAACTGAACAAAGCACAGAAGAACTACAGCATCACCGAACTGGAATGCTACGCCGCCGTTGTGAGCGTAAAAAGATTTCGACCATATGTGGAGGGAACCCCGTTCACCATCATTACTGATCATGCCAGCCTTAAATGGCTCATGAACCAGAAAGACCTTTCAGGGAGATTAGCCAGATGGAGTTTAAAACTCCAAGCCTATGATTTCAATATAGAGCACAGAAAAGGTGCGCAGAACGTGGTTCCCGACACACTTTCACGGATGCATATGGACGAGATACAGACGAATGACCGTGCGATAGACATATGCCTTGAGTCACCGTACTTTGAGTCGGAGGAGTACAAAGAGCTTCGAAAAACGGTGACCGAAAATCAAGAAAAGCTCCCCGACCTATGTCTATCGGACGGCTTCGTGTACAAACGGACGCAATTTGACAGGGGGGACGATCTTCTAGCGGACCAGACCTGGAAGCTTTGGGTTCCGTCGGAATTGCGACCGGGGCTTGTGGAAATGTCTCACGGCTCACCTTCTGCTGGCCATGGTGGCATACATAAGACCCTATCCCGACTACGTCAGAAATATTATTGGCCAGGCATGGTATCTGATGTGTGCGCACATGTTAAAGATTGCGAAATCTGCAAGACAAACAAAACGCAAAATGTATTTAAGCAACCTTTAATGGGAAAACAAAAACTTACCGAACGACCTTTCCAACGCCTGTTCATTGATTTTATGGGTCCTTATCCTCGTAGTAGTGATGGTAATGTGTACGTCTTTGTATGTCTAGATCACTTTACAAAATTTGTGTTTTTGGAACCTATGATATATATCTGTATATAAATATAATTATCATTGTCTATTTATGTTGTTTATTGTTTATGTATTGACGCATGTAATTGTAAAAATCTTAAATTTTTTTTTCGATTTATTAACTGACGTATGCAATTATTATTATTTGACTATTTTCCATTTTTACTGACTGACGTATGAACTTATTTATTTGATTATTTTTGCAATTATTTTTATTTAGTTATTTATTTATTTAGTTATTTACGTATTTATATACTTGACTAATATGCTGTGATATTTTATTTATATGATTCTTAGTTTTCATCTGTGATATTTTTTTATTTTTTTTTATCTTTAAGATGTTGCATACCCAGTGATATAGCTTAAGTAAGATATAAGAAGTAGAAATAACACGGTAATCTAGTTGTAAATAGTTAGCATGCACGTGTATTAATTGGAGTAAGCCCGGCATTGAGTCGTGGGTCGAGGCCACACGTTGGACGCAAGGGAATCATAAGTGACAGGCTGCGTTGAAACCTTTTACGCACACGCTCCATAGTGCAGGCACCATCGGCGGTTGCGAGCCTGTAACGACAGCCTTTCGCTATACTGGCAACGTGCCACAATGAATGTTAGCTAACTTTCTAACATGGATGTAGTGCAGCAGGGCTTCATCAACATTGCTTGTGTTACAGATGCAGTTAGCATTGATGATTGCTGTTAACAACAGACACTATAACAGAGGCAATGTTGCTGAATGCCTAGCAACTTTATATCTATGTTAGAAAGAAAGGACGATATTAGCATGTTGTGTGAATGTATGAGTGTGTAAGGGTGAATGCAGGAATGGAAAACGTTTAGTTTTGTATATGTATGCAAGGTTTCCCGAAATGGTAACTTTCTCTGCCACGGCAGAAGGCATAAAAGGGTGCAGAAGCGGTCAACGGAGCAGAGTCAGATTAAAACTGTGCCCTGTGAAGTAATTGCAAAGCAAGTGAAGTGCGCGATCCGCCGTTAAAGTGTACGGCCCGCGAAATTATAATATCTCGGGGCAACCACCCCCAACAATTGTTCCTGGAAACTACGTATACACGCTGAAAAGATCTCGTAAGTAAGCCGCATCCCACAACATCTATCCTGGCAGGCCGCACAGCGAGATTGGCTCCCATCTGGCTAGTCTTTGTGGCGATCAAACCAGCAAAATTGCATACACGTAGGAGTAGAGGCACAAATGTAAGTGTGCATGTACACCTATGAGGATGCAAACGATAAATCATCTAAATACCGTTGCTCTACCTAAAACTTAAATTGCGGTTTGTTTGGTCCGTTTTCAGATAGACACCATCAACCCGACAACCCCACAGGGCACCAGTCTTGACGGCGTGACGCCCAAAACACCACAGAATCAGGGTTGGCAAACCTATTAAACAACCACTGAGCACACGGTACTATCCCAAATCTGGTAGAGGTTACAAGCCATATGTCCACCGGTGCAACGCCGAAAGAAGTGCCACAGCAACAACAACAAGAGCAGCAACTCCCTGTCCATCAGTACGACCCTACGTGCCAAAGTAGCTCAGCGGTGGTAGTAGCAACAACAGAAGAAACACATTCACCTATAGCGCACAGCAACACACACATACTATTGATTGCGGCAAAACCCTGGTACACCAATTATTACAGCAACAACCATTATACCGAAAATCAGCACCACGTCACAACAACACCAACTATCACTACCACATGATCCAGTAGATGAATTCGGAGGGTTAGCACCAAGACCAGGACGAGAAGGAGCTACGTGCATTATCATCTTTAGTTTACATTTTTTTTTGCATCTTATACTGTACCATTTTGATTCTATTGGGGTTGCATTACACCTATAATGGATAGAATAGGGAAAGGGATCCGCGGAGATTCGCTTTTGGGCATAAAGTTAATCTAATATCTTCTTTTGCCTGATTTCCTGATTGGTTTTTTTTACATTTTTTTTTTTTCAACAGTTAAATTTTGGGGTCTTTCTAATGCCAGAGTAAAATTTTGTATTTTCTTGTTTTCATGTCTTAATCCCTCCGCAGTTCGTGGCTTTTGTTTTAGTTTCTTTTAGTTCTTTCCTTTTTTTTTTGGAGAGTTCCACTTTCATTTTTCTTTGCACTCCATATTTCTATCAACGTGTTTCCACAAAAATACCACGCTGTTCCCTTTTTTTTATGCCAAACTTTTTTTTTACCCTTTGTTTGGTATATGATCATTGGGTGGAACTTACCACATTAAGGTATCGAATTACCCATGGGCCATTTGACCTTTAACTTGGCCTTCGGCATCGCGAGTTGGCCGGGAACCCAAATAATTTTCTTTGGTCCATAAACCAATCTGAACCAAACAGGGAAAAAGAAGCAAATTTACATCCGCCGACACGTTTACAACGACATCGCTGCTCCACTAACTGAACAGCTCAATCCCAAAATCACTAACGAGTGATCTGGCTGAACACTTGAGAGCGACCGTAGTGCGTGCAAATGAGTGCAGGTATTTAGGGAGCATATATGCTTTGAGGTTTTCCTTTCTTTTCAGCTCAGATTCTCAACATTGGCGCCTTTGGAGAGTAATCAGGTGAGTGATAGGAGTTAAGAGTATATATGCTGTATGTATTTATGTATGACCGTCGATCAACGTTTGGCTGATACCCGCAGCAGCAGATAAGCTAGATAACAAGCGGGTGGCGATCGAGTGCCTGCATACATAAGTACAGACAAGACTACGTACATGCCTATAAACACACGCACTTAGATTCGCTCGCTTATTTCCCTTTACTCATTTTTTTGCTCTTATTTACATACATATATAGATACCAAATATACATAACTATTTTTTCCGGTTATTGAACTTTTTAGATATTAGTGACAAAACAGCTGATAGAAAGAACTAGCATTAGGGTGTATTAGAATTTTTCCTTCCGCTAAGGAGATTTTTTTTTGAATTTTGGTTGGGGTTTAGGTCGTTATACTTACACATAATATTGGTGTTAGCCCATTGTCATGAACACCTTTTAGGTAGCTGATAATTTTTTTGGTTACTTTTTTTATTTTTTTTTTTTTTTTTTTTGGTTCATTCCTCTCTTTCTACTTATAGTTGTTAGTAAACATATTTATCTATAAAGATACTAATCTTAAGCTACACAGTTGAATTATAGAGCGTAAGGTTAATTAGCTATTAGTTAGATAAGCTTTTCACTAAACTTACTAGTACCCCTTTTTTTTGGATTCACCCGACATTTACTATTAAGCTTAGTTTGTAAGAACACACAAGTATAGGAGAAGTAGAAGGATTTGGGAATAATTTTATTATAAATAAATCTTTATAATGATGCGTTGAAATGTCTTTGGATATCATTGCTAATATGCAGAGCTAAGTAAATTTTCTTGGTGTGGGTGCTGCGCTGGCGCGCGCATAGGTATGTGAAGGTGAGTACTACTAAATGACCGACGGATAGACATAAGTCAGGCTTGGGGGCACTGTAAGTCATCAGGAGTCAGCACAGTGCCCATGGTTTCGTGCAAGTTGCATGGAAGCGGGTGGGAAGACTCCACCTGACAGGACAGGCCTCTCCTTTATTTTCTTGATCTTTTCCTTTTATGCGATTTTTCTCTTATTTGACTTTTCTTACCAATGCCCTTTTTCTACTTTTACTTTTAACTTTTCTATATATGCAGGTATGAACCCTCTTTTTGTTCATGTGGCTGTAGGTGAGAGTGGTGGAAAGTACCCCGCCCCACGTTGACGAGCTAGCCTGGGTTGCAAGCATACCTGCTTGCCACCACTCCTCACCAAACAAACTACCAGCTACGTAACAATGAAAAAAAAAAAAAAAAAAAAAAAAAATGTTTGTAAGAATGTTGCCAGTGTGGCGGAACTCGTTCCCGCTGAGGGTGACTTGTCTTTTGACGCCGTGCAACACGTGCTAACAACTGAAGAGAGCAACGCGCTGGAGCGTGTGAAGGCCCAGTTCCCATCCTTTGCTGTATTGGGGTTAGGCCGAACGGACAAGGAAGAGCATGTCATCGAAGTCGTCAACGAGAATCTGCCAGTAAAGCAGCGTCATTACCCGATTTCACCCGCTATCCAAAAACTCATTTATGCCGAGTTAGATCGTATGCTGAACATGGGAGTGATTGAAGAGTCGAACAGCAGTTGGAATTCCCCGGTTTCATTGGTCATCAAAGGCACTAAAAATCGCCTTTGCCTCGATGCGCGCAAAGTAAACGAGCGAACAGTCAAGGATGCATACCCCCTGCCCCATATTGATGGAATCTTAAGCCGCCTACAAAACACTAGATATATCTCCGCAATTGATCTAAAAGACGCTTTCTGGCAGATTCCCCTTGACCCCAAATCACGCGAGAAGACAGCCTTCACTGTCCCAGGCCGACCCCTGTACCAATTTACTGTGATGCCTTTCGGGTTGTGCAATGCAGCACAACGAATGTGTCGTCTTATGGACAAGGTCATTCCGGCCGCTTTACGTGAATGTGTATTTGTTTATCTTGACGATTTGTTAGTTTGTTCTATAGATTTTGAGTCTCATATGTGTTTGTTGGAAAAAGTCGCTCGGTGCCTTAGAGAGGCAAAGTTAACAATTAATGTCGAAAAGAGCAAATTTTGTTATAAAGAGGTGCGATATCTTGGGTACGTAGTCGGGGATGGTTGTATTAGGACAGACGCCAATAAGGTTGCAGCCGTGAGGGACTTTCCTACGCCTAAAACCCCGAAGCAACTACGACGGTTCCTGGGCATGTCGGGCTGGTACCGACGCTTCATACAGGACTATGCGACTATTGCAGCTCCGCTGCACGACTGCCTCAAGAAAGACACGATTAAGAAATTTACGATGACGGACGAGGCCATGAAGTCGTTTGAAAAGCTCAAACAGAGCTTGATCTCAGCGCCAGTACTTACGCACCCGGACTTTACTAGACGTTTTTATATACAGTGTGACGCATCGACTGACGGAGTGGGCGGGGTTTTGTTTCAACTAGACGATGACCAGAACGAAAGACCTATTGCCTACGTGTCGGCAAAACTGAACAAAGCACAGAAGAACTACAGCATCACCGAACTGGAATGCTACGCCGCCGTTGTGAGCGTAAAAAGATTTCGACCATATGTGGAGGGAACCCCGTTCACCATCATTACTGATCATGCCAGCCTTAAATGGCTCATGAACCAGAAAGACCTTTCAGGGAGATTAGCCAGATGGAGTTTAAAACTCCAAGCCTATGATTTCAATATAGAGCACAGAAAAGGTGCGCAGAACGTGGTTCCCGACACACTTTCACGGATGCATATGGACGAGATACAGACGAATGACCGTGCGATAGACATATGCCTTGAGTCACCGTACTTTGAGTCGGAGGAGTACAAAGAGCTTCGAAAAACGGTGACCGAAAATCAAGAAAAGCTCCCCGACCTATGTCTATCGGACGGCTTCGTGTACAAACGGACGCAATTTGACAGGGGGGACGATCTTCTAGCGGACCAGACCTGGAAGCTTTGGGTTCCGTCGGAATTGCGACCGGGGCTTGTGGAAATGTCTCACGGCTCACCTTCTGCTGGCCATGGTGGCATACATAAGACCCTATCCCGACTACGTCAGAAATATTATTGGCCAGGCATGGTATCTGATGTGTGCGCACATGTTAAAGATTGCGAAATCTGCAAGACAAACAAAACGCAAAATGTATTTAAGCAACCTTTAATGGGAAAACAAAAACTTACCGAACGACCTTTCCAACGCCTGTTCATTGATTTTATGGGTCCTTATCCTCGTAGTAGTGATGGTAATGTGTACGTCTTTGTATGTCTAGATCACTTTACAAAATTTGTGTTTTTGGAACCTATGAGAAAGGCAACTTCAGCTGCAGTAATAAAGTTTTTAGAAAGGGATGTTTTCCACATATTCGGCGTGCCCGAATATGTCCATTCTGATAATGGAAAACAGTTTGTGTCTGAAATGTTCAATAGCTTTTTAGAAAAGTACGGCACAAAACATATAAAGACGGCATTTTATTCGCCTCAGGGTAACGCTGCGGAGAGGGTAAATAGATCTGTCTTACAGATCGTCCGATCCTTTATAAAGGACAACCAGAAAACCTGGGACAAGTATATTACCGATGCCGCATTTGCCCTCCGCAGTGTTGCACATTCTGCCATAAATATGTCGCCGTACTATGCCACTTTCGGTATGCCTATGATACAGCATGCTGCATCATACGAGCTATATCGAAAGTTGGGAGCTTTAAAGGATGTTGATGTCGATGTAGTACCAACAAACGACAAGTTACAACTGTTGAGGAATAAAATTATGAAAGAGCTGAAGTTAGCCCATGAGAAAAGTAAAAAAGTCTATAATACAAGAAGCAGAGATGTTAGGTTTCAAATAGGACAAGTGGTATACCGCCGAAACTTCAAACAAAGCTCCCAAATAGAAAATTATAACGCCAAGTTAGCACCAAAACAAGTTAAGTGCATAGTCTTAAATGTCGTAGGAAATTCTATGTATGAACTTGGCGATAGTAATGGGAAAAAGATCGGCGTATACCACGCTAAAGATATTTTCGCAAAATAGGTACATTTTTTTTGTAGTGTTAGTCCTTATGTTTGATGTTTCGTGTTTTTGTGTTTATATCTGTATATAAATATAATTATCATTGTCTATTTATGTTGTTTATTGTTTATGTATTGACGCATGTAATTGTAAAAATCTTAAATTTTTTTTTCGATTTATTAACTGACGTATGCAATTATTATTATTTGACTATTTTCCATTTTTACTGACTGACGTATGAACTTATTTATTTGATTATTTTTGCAATTATTTTTATTTAGTTATTTATTTATTTAGTTATTTACGTATTTATATACTTGACTAATATGCTGTGATATTTTATTTATATGATTCTTAGTTTTCATCTGTGATATTTTTTTATTTTTTTTTATCTTTAAGATGTTGCATACCCAGTGATATAGCTTAAGTAAGATATAAGAAGTAGAAATAACACGGTAATCTAGTTGTAAATAGTTAGCATGCACGTGTATTAATTGGAGTAAGCCCGGCATTGAGTCGTGGGTCGAGGCCACACGTTGGACGCAAGGGAATCATAAGTGACAGGCTGCGTTGAAACCTTTTACGCACACGCTCCATAGTGCAGGCACCATCGGCGGTTGCGAGCCTGTAACGACAGCCTTTCGCTATACAGGCAACGTGCCACAATGAATGTTAGCTAACTTTCTAACATGGATGTAGTGCAGCAGGGCTTCATCAACATTGCTTGTGTTACAGATGCAGTTAGCATTGATGATTGCTGTTAACAACAGACACTATAACAGAGGCAATGTTGCTGAATGCCTAGCAACTTTATATCTATGTTAGAAAGAAAGGACGATATTAGCATGTTGTGTGAATGTATGAGTGTGTAAGGGTGAATGCAGGAATGGAAAACGTTTAGTTTTGTATATGTATGCAAGGTTTCCCGAAATGGTAACTTTCTCTGCCACGGCAGAAGGCATAAAAGGGTGCAGAAGCGGTCAACGGAGCAGAGTCAGATTAAAACTGTGCCCTGTGAAGTAATTGCAAAGCAAGTGAAGTGCGCGATCCGCCGTTAAAGTGTACGGCCCGCGAAATTATAATATCTCGGGGCAACCACCCCCAACAATTGTTCCTGGAAACTACGTATACACGCTGAAAAGATCTCGTAAGTAAGCCGCATCCCACAACATCTATCCTGGCAGGCCGCACAGCGAGATTGGCTCCCATCTGGCTAGTCTTTGTGGCGATCAAACCAGCAAAATTGCATACACGTAGGAGTAGAGGCACAAATGTAAGTGTGCATGTACACCTATGAGGATGCAAACGATAAATCATCTAAATACCGTTGCTCTACCTAAAACTTAAATTGCGGTTTGTTTGGTCCGTTTTCAGATAGACACCATCAACCCGACAACCCCACAGGGCACCAGTCTTGACGGCGTGACGCCCAAAACACCACAGAATCAGGGTTGGCAAACCTATTAAACAACCACTGAGCACACGGTACTATCCCAAATCTGGTAGAGGTTACAAGCCATATGTCCACCGGTGCAACGCCGAAAGAAGTGCCACAGCAACAACAACAAGAGCAGCAACTCCCTGTCCATCAGTACGACCCTACGTGCCAAAGTAGCTCAGCGGTGGTAGTAGCAACAACAGAAGAAACACATTCACCTATAGCGCACAGCAACACACACATACTATTGATTGCGGCAAAACCCTGGTACACCAATTATTACAGCAACAACCATTATACCGAAAATCAGCACCACGTCACAACAACACCAACTATCACTACCACATGATCCAGTAGATGAATTCGGAGGGTTAGCACCAAGACCAGGACGAGAAGGAGCTACGTGCATTATCATCTTTAGTTTACATTTTTTTTTGCATCTTATACTGTACCATTTTGATTCTATTGGGGTTGCATTACACCTATAATGGATAGAATAGGGAAAGGGATCCGCGGAGATTCGCTTTTGGGCATAAAGTTAATCTAATATCTTCTTTTGCCTGATTTCCTGATTGGTTTTTTTTACATTTTTTTTTTTTCAACAGTTAAATTTTGGGGTCTTTCTAATGCCAGAGTAAAATTTTGTATTTTCTTGTTTTCATGTCTTAATCCCTCCGCAGTTCGTGGCTTTTGTTTTAGTTTCTTTTAGTTCTTTCCTTTTTTTTTTGGAGAGTTCCACTTTCATTTTTCTTTGCACTCCATATTTCTATCAACGTGTTTCCACAAAAATACCACGCTGTTCCCTTTTTTTTATGCCAAACTTTTTTTTTACCCTTTGTTTGGTATATGATCATTGGGTGGAACTTACCACATTAAGGTATCGAATTACCCATGGGCCATTTGACCTTTAACTTGGCCTTCGGCATCGCGAGTTGGCCGGGAACCCAAATAATTTTCTTTGGTCCATAAACCAATCTGAACCAAACAGGGAAAAAGAAGCAAATTTACATCCGCCGACACGTTTACAACGACATCGCTGCTCCACTAACTGAACAGCTCAATCCCAAAATCACTAACGAGTGATCTGGCTGAACACTTGAGAGCGACCGTAGTGCGTGCAAATGAGTGCAGGTATTTAGGGAGCATATATGCTTTGAGGTTTTCCTTTCTTTTCAGCTCAGATTCTCAACATTGGCGCCTTTGGAGAGTAATCAGGTGAGTGATAGGAGTTAAGAGTATATATGCTGTATGTATTTATGTATGACCGTCGATCAACGTTTGGCTGATACCCGCAGCAGCAGATAAGCTAGATAACAAGCGGGTGGCGATCGAGTGCCTGCATACATAAGTACAGACAAGACTACGTACATGCCTATAAACACACGCACTTAGATTCGCTCGCTTATTTCCCTTTACTCATTTTTTTGCTCTTATTTACATACATATATAGATACCAAATATACATAACTATTTTTTCCGGTTATTGAACTTTTTAGATATTAGTGACAAAACAGCTGATAGAAAGAACTAGCATTAGGGTGTATTAGAATTTTTCCTTCCGCTAAGGAGATTTTTTTTTGAATTTTGGTTGGGGTTTAGGTCGTTATACTTACACATAATATTGGTGTTAGCCCATTGTCATGAACACCTTTTAGGTAGCTGATAATTTTTTTGGTTACTTTTTTTATTTTTTTTTTTTTTTTTTTTGGTTCATTCCTCTCTTTCTACTTATAGTTGTTAGTAAACATATTTATCTATAAAGATACTAATCTTAAGCTACACAGTTGAATTATAGAGCGTAAGGTTAATTAGCTATTAGTTAGATAAGCTTTTCACTAAACTTACTAGTACCCCTTTTTTTTGGATTCACCCGACATTTACTATTAAGCTTAGTTTGTAAGAACACACAAGTATAGGAGAAGTAGAAGGATTTGGGAATAATTTTATTATAAATAAATCTTTATAATGATGCGTTGAAATGTCTTTGGATATCATTGCTAATATGCAGAGCTAAGTAAATTTTCTTGGTGTGGGTGCTGCGCTGGCGCGCGCATAGGTATGTGAAGGTGAGTACTACTAAATGACCGACGGATAGACATAAGTCAGGCTTGGGGGCACTGTAAGTCATCAGGAGTCAGCACAGTGCCCATGGTTTCGTGCAAGTTGCATGGAAGCGGGTGGGAAGACTCCACCTGACAGGACAGGCCTCTCCTTTATTTTCTTGATCTTTTCCTTTTATGCGATTTTTCTCTTATTTGACTTTTCTTACCAATGCCCTTTTTCTACTTTTACTTTTAACTTTTCTATATATGCAGGTATGAACCCTCTTTTTGTTCATGTGGCTGTAGGTGAGAGTGGTGGAAAGTACCCCGCCCCACGTTGACGAGCTAGCCTGGGTTGCAAGCATACCTGCTTGCCACCACTCCTCACCAAACAAACTACCAGCTACGTAACAATGAAAAAAAAAAAAAAAAAAAAAAAAAAAAAAAAAAATGTTTGTAAGAATGTTGCCAGTGTGGCGGAACTCGTTCCCGCTGAGGGTGACTTGTCTTTTGACGCCGTGCAACACGTGCTAACAACTGAAGAGAGCAACGCGCTGGAGCGTGTGAAGGCCCAGTTCCCATCCTTTGCTGTATTGGGGTTAGGCCGAACGGACAAGGAAGAGCATGTCATCGAAGTCGTCAACGAGAATCTGCCAGTAAAGCAGCGTCATTACCCGATTTCACCCGCTATCCAAAAACTCATTTATGCCGAGTTAGATCGTATGCTGAACATGGGAGTGATTGAAGAGTCGAACAGCAGTTGGAATTCCCCGGTTTCATTGGTCATCAAAGGCACTAAAAATCGCCTTTGCCTCGATGCGCGCAAAGTAAACGAGCGAACAGTCAAGGATGCATACCCCCTGCCCCATATTGATGGAATCTTAAGCCGCCTACAAAACACTAGATATATCTCCGCAATTGATCTAAAAGACGCTTTCTGGCAGATTCCCCTTGACCCCAAATCACGCGAGAAGACAGCCTTCACTGTCCCAGGCCGACCCCTGTACCAATTTACTGTGATGCCTTTCGGGTTGTGCAATGCAGCACAACGAATGTGTCGTCTTATGGACAAGGTCATTCCGGCCGCTTTACGTGAATGTGTATTTGTTTATCTTGACGATTTGTTAGTTTGTTCTATAGATTTTGAGTCTCATATGTGTTTGTTGGAAAAAGTCGCTCGGTGCCTTAGAGAGGCAAAGTTAACAATTAATGTCGAAAAGAGCAAATTTTGTTATAAAGAGGTGCGATATCTTGGGTACGTAGTCGGGGATGGTTGTATTAGGACAGACGCCAATAAGGTTGCAGCCGTGAGGGACTTTCCTACGCCTAAAACCCCGAAGCAACTACGACGGTTCCTGGGCATGTCGGGCTGGTACCGACGCTTCATACAGGACTATGCGACTATTGCAGCTCCGCTGCACGACTGCCTCAAGAAAGACACGATTAAGAAATTTACGATGACGGACGAGGCCATGAAGTCGTTTGAAAAGCTCAAACAGAGCTTGATCTCAGCGCCAGTACTTACGCACCCGGACTTTACTAGACGTTTTTATATACAGTGTGACGCATCGACTGACGGAGTGGGCGGGGTTTTGTTTCAACTAGACGATGACCAGAACGAAAGACCTATTGCCTACGTGTCGGCAAAACTGAACAAAGCACAGAAGAACTACAGCATCACCGAACTGGAATGCTACGCCGCCGTTGTGAGCGTAAAAAGATTTCGACCATATGTGGAGGGAACCCCGTTCACCATCATTACTGATCATGCCAGCCTTAAATGGCTCATGAACCAGAAAGACCTTTCAGGGAGATTAGCCAGATGGAGTTTAAAACTCCAAGCCTATGATTTCAATATAGAGCACAGAAAAGGTGCGCAGAACGTGGTTCCCGACACACTTTCACGGATGCATATGGACGAGATACAGACGAATGACCGTGCGATAGACATATGCCTTGAGTCACCGTACTTTGAGTCGGAGGAGTACAAAGAGCTTCGAAAAACGGTGACCGAAAATCAAGAAAAGCTCCCCGACCTATGTCTATCGGACGGCTTCGTGTACAAACGGACGCAATTTGACAGGGGGGACGATCTTCTAGCGGACCAGACCTGGAAGCTTTGGGTTCCGTCGGAATTGCGACCGGGGCTTGTGGAAATGTCTCACGGCTCACCTTCTGCTGGCCATGGTGGCATACATAAGACCCTATCCCGACTACGTCAGAAATATTATTGGCCAGGCATGGTATCTGATGTGTGCGCACATGTTAAAGATTGCGAAATCTGCAAGACAAACAAAACGCAAAATGTATTTAAGCAACCTTTAATGGGAAAACAAAAACTTACCGAACGACCTTTCCAACGCCTGTTCATTGATTTTATGGGTCCTTATCCTCGTAGTAGTGATGGTAATGTGTACGTCTTTGTATGTCTAGATCACTTTACAAAATTTGTGTTTTTGGAACCTATGAGAAAGGCAACTTCAGCTGCAGTAATAAAGTTTTTAGAAAGGGATGTTTTCCACATATTCGGCGTGCCCGAATATGTCCATTCTGATAATGGAAAACAGTTTGTGTCTGAAATGTTCAATAGCTTTTTAGAAAAGTACGGCACAAAACATATAAAGACGGCATTTTATTCGCCTCAGGGTAACGCTGCGGAGAGGGTAAATAGATCTGTCTTACAGATCGTCCGATCCTTTATAAAGGACAACCAGAAAACCTGGGACAAGTATATTACCGATGCCGCATTTGCCCTCCGCAGTGTTGCACATTCTGCCATAAATATGTCGCCGTACTATGCCACTTTCGGTATGCCTATGATACAGCATGCTGCATCATACGAGCTATATCGAAAGTTGGGAGCTTTAAAGGATGTTGATGTCGATGTAGTACCAACAAACGACAAGTTACAACTGTTGAGGAATAAAATTATGAAAGAGCTGAAGTTAGCCCATGAGAAAAGTAAAAAAGTCTATAATACAAGAAGCAGAGATGTTAGGTTTCAAATAGGACAAGTGGTATACCGCCGAAACTTCAAACAAAGCTCCCAAATAGAAAATTATAACGCCAAGTTAGCACCAAAACAAGTTAAGTGCATAGTCTTAAATGTCGTAGGAAATTCTATGTATGAACTTGGCGATAGTAATGGGAAAAAGATCGGCGTATACCACGCTAAAGATATTTTCGCAAAATAGGTACATTTTTTTTGTAGTGTTAGTCCTTATGTTTGATGTTTCGTGTTTTTGTGTTTATATCTGTATATAAATATAATTATCATTGTCTATTTATGTTGTTTATTGTTTATGTATTGACGCATGTAATTGTAAAAATCTTAAATTTTTTTTTCGATTTATTAACTGACGTATGCAATTATTATTATTTGACTATTTTCCATTTTTACTGACTGACGTATGAACTTATTTATTTGATTATTTTTGCAATTATTTTTATTTAGTTATTTATTTATTTAGTTATTTACGTATTTATATACTTGACTAATATGCTGTGATATTTTATTTATATGATTCTTAGTTTTCATCTGTGATATTTTTTTATTTTTTTTTATCTTTAAGATGTTGCATACCCAGTGATATAGCTTAAGTAAGATATAAGAAGTAGAAATAACACGGTAATCTAGTTGTAAATAGTTAGCATGCACGTGTATTAATTGGAGTAAGCCCGGCATTGAGTCGTGGGTCGAGGCCACACGTTGGACGCAAGGGAATCATAAGTGACAGGCTGCGTTGAAACCTTTTACGCACACGCTCCATAGTGCAGGCACCATCGGCGGTTGCGAGCCTGTAACGACAGCCTTTCGCTATACAGGCAACGTGCCACAATGAATGTTAGCTAACTTTCTAACATGGATGTAGTGCAGCAGGGCTTCATCAACATTGCTTGTGTTACAGATGCAGTTAGCATTGATGATTGCTGTTAACAACAGACACTATAACAGAGGCAATGTTGCTGAATGCCTAGCAACTTTATATCTATGTTAGAAAGAAAGGACGATATTAGCATGTTGTGTGAATGTATGAGTGTGTAAGGGTGAATGCAGGAATGGAAAACGTTTAGTTTTGTATATGTATGCAAGGTTTCCCGAAATGGTAACTTTCTCTGCCACGGCAGAAGGCATAAAAGGGTGCAGAAGCGGTCAACGGAGCAGAGTCAGATTAAAACTGTGCCCTGTGAAGTAATTGCAAAGCAAGTGAAGTGCGCGATCCGCCGTTAAAGTGTACGGCCCGCGAAATTATAATATCTCGGGGCAACCACCCCCAACAATTGTTCCTGGAAACTACGTATACACGCTGAAAAGATCTCGTAAGTAAGCCGCATCCCACAACATCTATCCTGGCAGGCCGCACAGCGAGATTGGCTCCCATCTGGCTAGTCTTTGTGGCGATCAAACCAGCAAAATTGCATACACGTAGGAGTAGAGGCACAAATGTAAGTGTGCATGTACACCTATGAGGATGCAAACGATAAATCATCTAAATACCGTTGCTCTACCTAAAACTTAAATTGCGGTTTGTTTGGTCCGTTTTCAGATAGACACCATCAACCCGACAACCCCACAGGGCACCAGTCTTGACGGCGTGACGCCCAAAACACCACAGAATCAGGGTTGGCAAACCTATTAAACAACCACTGAGCACACGGTACTATCCCAAATCTGGTAGAGGTTACAAGCCATATGTCCACCGGTGCAACGCCGAAAGAAGTGCCACAGCAACAACAACAAGAGCAGCAACTCCCTGTCCATCAGTACGACCCTACGTGCCAAAGTAGCTCAGCGGTGGTAGTAGCAACAACAGAAGAAACACATTCACCTATAGCGCACAGCAACACACACATACTATTGATTGCGGCAAAACCCTGGTACACCAATTATTACAGCAACAACCATTATACCGAAAATCAGCACCACGTCACAACAACACCAACTATCACTACCACATGATCCAGTAGATGAATTCGGAGGGTTAGCACCAAGACCAGGACGAGAAGGAGCTACGTGCATTATCATCTTTAGTTTACATTTTTTTTTGCATCTTATACTGTACCATTTTGATTCTATTGGGGTTGCATTACACCTATAATGGATAGAATAGGGAAAGGGATCCGCGGAGATTCGCTTTTGGGCATAAAGTTAATCTAATATCTTCTTTTGCCTGATTTCCTGATTGGTTTTTTTTACATTTTTTTTTTTTTCAACAGTTAAATTTTGGGGTCTTTCTAATGCCAGAGTAAAATTTTGTATTTTCTTGTTTTCATGTCTTAATCCCTCCGCAGTTCGTGGCTTTTGTTTTAGTTTCTTTTAGTTCTTTCCTTTTTTTTTTGGAGAGTTCCACTTTCATTTTTCTTTGCACTCCATATTTCTATCAACGTGTTTCCACAAAAATACCACGCTGTTCCCTTTTTTTTATGCCAAACTTTTTTTTTACCCTTTGTTTGGTATATGATCATTGGGTGGAACTTACCACATTAAGGTATCGAATTACCCATGGGCCATTTGACCTTTAACTTGGCCTTCGGCATCGCGAGTTTGGCCGGGAACCCAAATAATTTTCTTTGGTCCATAAACCAATCTGAACCAAACAGGGAAAAAGAAGCAAATTTACATCCGCCGACACGTTTACAACGACATCGCTGCTCCACTAACTGAACAGCTCAATCCCAAAATCACTAACGAGTGATCTGGCTGAACACTTGAGAGCGACCGTAGTGCGTGCAAATGAGTGCAGGTATTTAGGGAGCATATATGCTTTGAGGTTTTCTTTCTTTTCAGCTCAGATTCTCAACATTGGGCGCCATTGTTACGTAGCTGGTAGTTTGTTTGGTGAGGAGTGGTGGCAAGCAGGTATGCTTGCAACCCAGGCTAGCTCGTCAACGTGGGGCGGGGGTACTTTCCACCACTCTCACCTACAGCCACATGAACAAAAAGAGGG
>CAXKVI010000003.1:50147599-50281852 GCA_964058755.1 Campiglossa producta
AACCTGACAGTAAAAATTTAAACACTCCAATTTGTACTATGGCAAGCGCATGTATCCCTGCATGTCGTGCAGGGGCTGCACCACGTGTTCAAATCAAATTTCTACGCACCTCACCAATAAAGCACGAACAAGCCAAAAACAAACTGCCAAAAAAACAAATATTTTATTTCGTGATTTCAGTTTATTTTGTATTTATAAATTATAAAATTGATAAAAATGTAATTTGTATGAAGTGTTTAAAACATATTTTAGCTGGTTTATCTGTGTTATTAACGAGTTGGCAAAATGTTGCTCAAGTGTGACTCAAGGCTGCACACAAAATAAACAAAATTTTTTTGAAAGTAACGTTATAAAAAAAAAATTATTTTAAAAAATTTCGATTTTGCTAGTATCAAAAACAAAATCAAGAATTTTCGTTTCCATTTGATATTTCGAAGTTTGAGTAACGTTTTGAGCATTTTTTGTATGGAATAATATACTCTGACTCAAACAATCAAAATAAACAAAATATTTGAGATTTTGATTTTGGTTTCAATGAAATGAAAAGCTTTTCGTTGTTCAAAAAACGTTTAAACTTTTGAATAACGAATTAAATACAAAATATTTTTATTTTTTTTTGATAAAAATAACGTTATTATGCAGGCCTGTAGGTCGATTCCCTAACTATTTTATCGCCAAGTGTTAGCGTTAATTCTGTTTAACGCCATTTTTATTGCTTTTCCCTATTCTCTAAGTGTTAACTACACTAAAAGTCGATAAACTCGATCAGCTGTTTTCGCTAACACTTTTATTGTAGCTAGTTATCGCGAATTAATTTGATGGTGTTTAAAAGTGTTTAATAGAAAATAATAAATTAGAATTGAAATAAAAATGTCTTTTAAGTTTGTGGCGCTTTTTTTGGTGCCAAAATATTGAAAATATGGAAGTGCATAGAATTCGAGGTAAATTCCCCTGCATGTATGTTTGCTAATCGTTAAAGCGGGCTACTCACCTGCCAAGAAATGTCAAACTTCATATAAAAACGCTCAAGAAATGGTCAAGAAACGTTTTCACACGTCAAATTTTCTTGAGCCAATACTCAGTTCATTAGAAAAAATACAGCACTTTTCGATAGTTGGCAACGCCGGTTCACCTCAAGAAATAAATAAGCTCGTATATATTTCTTGAGGTAAACGTGCAGATCCACGGTAAAGGTAAGTAGATATTTCGCTAAATATATTTTGTAAATTTTTTTAAAAGTAATATGCAAAAAAAATGGAAAATTTGGTAAACGTCAAAATTTCTTGACCAGGCACAAGAAATATATGCTTGTTTTTTTCTTGAGGCATTTCTTACCAGGTGGGTAGCCCGCTTAAAGCAGCAGTAAAACTAGCAGCGCTGCAGGCCAAATCGCTATACGCTGTGGGCCATCAGCTTTAGTCGTTATCGGCTTTTATGCAAGCTGCCCTTAGTGTCGTGAGGAGAGGAACCACGTACAGTGCAAACATTTTGGCCCTTCAGGATTCAGTCTGGATAAGTTTCGCATATTACATTACCCAGATCCGAGCTGAACGAGAGTGCCTCCCGTCTCTCTTGGGCGATCGTGTCCCTCTGCAGCAACCGGTAGTACTTGTTGTAGCAGGACGACATTCGCCTAACGGGAGCTGGTGTTCCCTGTCTTTGTGTGGATACCTTTGAGGACCAGTCTATGAACCCATGGGGTGGTTTTATAATGCCGTTGTTGTGAAAAAAATCAATAAATAAAAATAGAATTTTTTCTATTTTCATTTCATTTTTTTGAATGACATAAACAACCGTCAAATAGTTTAAAAAAAATTGATTAATGTAAACGGGTAGTCAACTCAATTTGGAATCAACGGCACATGCGACGAAAATTGATTTCAAAATTGAACAATGTAAACAGGCCTTAACGATATTAAATTAAAAGGTGTGATCCTTTACACCAACTTGACAGTCAGAAACAGTCACTAACTACAGGAAAGTGATCGCGATTAGTAATGACATACCATAACCCTAACGCGTTAAGATGGAATTATTGGTGATGTTTGTCGTAACGCTGTAGTCGTATCCAAACAGCTGATTCGACCAACCTTATGGGATTTAATGCAATCGATTATTGGTGCCATATCGTAACGCTAAGGTCGTAACCGGATCGTAGCCAACCAATTGGTTTTTGTTTTCCGCGGTAACGATAACCAGCTGATTACCTTTTTGCTTATTGCTTACAAGTTTTTGCAGTCAATCAGCTGTTTACGGTTACCGTACCAATAATCGATAAAAATGTTTCGCATAGGGTTGCGTTAGGGATACGACTACAGCGTTACGACAAACATCACCAATAATTCCAGCTTTAACCATACCATAGCGAACCAATTGGTTTTTGATTTTTCGCCATATCCCTAACCTCTTAAAGTTTGTGATGGTGAATTTTCGCACATTTTTAACCTTTTTTTGCTCTTTTCGGTGTGTATTACCTCGGTGAGCAAGCATATGTGTAATTTGCTGCCAATTTTTTTTCATTTTCTTTGTTAAAAACAATTTGTCACTTCTTTATGGATAATGCATACCTAATTGTTCACATTGGAGATGGCTAGCACTATCGTTAGCGTTATGGGCATGACGTTAGCGATATCTAATTATGTTTTTATTCAATATAATTCTGTATCATGCAAGCTTCACTCAATTACCGGGTGTTTGCTGCACACTAAACACCACCTTACATTTTTATAGTGACCGGCAAGTTTGCATAGTAAAAGTTATTGCAACCCTGGCGCAAATTTTCGAGCTGTCATTTGTAATTTCAGTGTGTTTCTTTCAGCTTCTAGAAGACTCGCAAGTTCATTTTTGCAGACCACCAAAAACTTTGGAATTAGCAGGCTAGCACGTTTTTCAAGTGAAATCTTCAACGAATATATAACGCAATTATCTTCTAGATAATACACATCAAAAGTTTGCAGCGTTAAACGTTTTTAAATAACTCAACTACATTACAAATGGATAAGGTAAGTGAGGTGTGATCGGTTTGCACATTGTGTGAAAATTGAAATTTCGTGAGTAGGAATGTGCGCTTTTATATTGCATTGCTTTGCAGGTGAATGAACTCAAGGAAAAAGGAAATCGCGCACTTAATTCTGATAACTACGATGAAGCCATTGCGGCATACACGGAAGCTATTGCATTAGATGATAAAAATCATGTTCTCTATAGCAACAGATCGGCTGCATACGCCAAGGCTGGCAAATATGATAAGGCTTTGGAGGATGCAGAGAAAACAATAGCATTGAATCCGACATGGCCTAAAGGGTACTCGCGTAAAGGAGCAGCAGCGACTGGCATGAAAAACTATCGGGCTGCCATGGAGGCGTACGAGGAAGGTGAGTAACGAAAGGGGTGGGTGATTCATGTGTTAGCCATAACAAACGCATGATGGGCGGGTCGTCGGAGTTACACAATATTGTAAACTGTTTCTTTCAACTACACATATACCTACCAAGATGGTTTTGTTAGCGGTAATTTGGCCGGCGGTTTAGGGGTCCTTAAGCGAAAATGGACTCAGCAAGATTCGCTAATAGCACCTTTCTTATGTGCCCGCCTGTCGCTTCAGCAGTCTGGTATGGCCAATGAAAACTAGAAGATTACCGCGGGCCTATTCTTCGGTAAAAAGAAGATTGCTAAAGAGAGCATAGAGTAACAAAATTGTATTCTACTAAAGGCAGAATTAATCTTCCTTATCGTTCACGCCATATAAATAACCCTAATCAGCTGATCCAACCATCCTTTGGAAATATATTTACATATATGGGGTTTTCCAGCGTTACGGACGTTCCATGCTGGCACACTATTTAAGTATAAAACCTATAGTAGGCTTTGGATCAGAATCATTTTTTGTCATATGTAGCCTTGTTGTTGTTGTAACGAAGTGTAGCCCTGCCCAGCGTGTACTTTTCCTTAACCTAAATTGTCATCAATTTCTTCTAACGGGAGTCCTAGGAAACTTGCAGTTTCGACAGGGTTGGACCAGAGGGAGATGGGTGTTAGAAGAGTGGGCTCCGAAGAGCAGATAAATAAATGGTTGGTATTATGGGGTGACCAGCCGCATGCCGGACATTCATTCGGCACGTCAAGGTCTAGTCTGGATAAGTAGGAGTTTAACCTGCTACAGTATCCAGAGCGTAATTGAGCCAGAGTGACCCTTGTCTCTCGAGGAAGATGACGCTCCTCAGCCGCGACGCGAGGTGGTTTGGCGTGCAAAACGGCGTTCAGTGGACAGAGCGAGACATAAGACGCAACGGACGTGTCATGGATGTGCTTCAGGGCCTGCGTATGTACCTTTGGATCAAACGGCGAAAGTGTGAGGTGCCGGATCTCATCAAAATGCTCACGTACATGTGCCCTTACGGTCCTAGGAGGTGGCTCATACTCAAGCAGTAGTCTGTTGGGATGTTGTGGTTTGCAACAGTTCAACAGGTACTGCTTGTTTAGCATTTCATTGTGCTCCAAAACTGGGAGCATTTCCACCTCATGATGTAAATGATGTTTTGGAGACATAAGGACGCATCCCGTGGCGGTTCTGAGTGCGGTATTTTGGCAGGCCTGCAGTCTTTTCCAATGAACCTCAGCAAGCCCCGGCGACCATATCGGCGACGCGTAATTCAGGATCGGCCGACCAATTGCTTTATAGGTTGCCAGCAACGTTTCTTTGTCTTTACCCCAAGTGCTGCCGGCTAGCGACTTGAGAATTTTGTTGCGGCTTTGTAGCTTAGAGACAATTGCGGTTGAATGAGCAGCGAATTTGTGCATGGGGTCGAAAGTTACCCCTAAGATTTTGGGGTGAGAGACAGTAGGTAATTTTTGATCGCCTACGTAGATTTCTAACTCCATGCCAACTTGCGCCGTCCAGGTCGTGAATAGTGTCGCCGAGGACTTCGTTGGCGACAATGTCAGGCTCCGGGCAGTGAAAAACTCAACAAGAGAGGGGAGATAACCATTGATCCTGGAGCATAGCTCATCAACGGAAGTGCCAGAAGCCAGGATCGTACAATCGTCTGCGTAAGAAACAATCGAGACTCCATCTGGTGGGGAAGGAAGCCTCGAAATATAAAGATTAAACAGAAGCGGGGAAAGGACACCACCCTGCGGTACCCCTTGTTTAATCTTTCTCGGTTTTGATTTTTTGTTTCTGAAAACTACAGACGATTGACGACCACTCAGATAATTGGCGGACCAACGCTTAAGACAGGGGGGGAGCGATGAATCTTCCAAATCGGATACCAGTTGTCCATGATTTACTGTGTCAAAAGCTTGAGACAGGTCAAGAGCAACTAGAACCGTCCTGTGATGAGGGCTTTTCTGCTTGAGTCCGTCAGTTATCTGAGTGTTAATGGCATTTAGAGCAGATGTTGTGCTCCGTATTTTTCTAAAGCCATGTTGGTGCTCGGCTAACCTCAACTTTGATGTGTAAAGAGGAAGTAATACCGCCTCCAATGTCTTCACTACTGGCGAGAGGAGCGATATCGGACGATAAGACTCCCCTACGTTAGCTGGTTTGCCAGGCTTTAGTAGTGGGACCACGACTGCCTGTTTCCATTTTTCAGGTATGACAGAAGTGGCCAGGGACAAATTGAAGACGGTAGTGAGGTATTTTACTCCCTCTTCGCCGATGTGTTTTAAATGCACCATGGCTATGTCGTCAGGGCCCATAGCTTTAGAGTTTTTGGCTTTCCTGATGGCCACTCGAACCTCTGTAGCGGTGATGGAAACGGGGGCATTGTTTTTGTGTTTATGCGCACACCTGAAGATCCTACGTCTGTCCCTGTCCTGTGCAGGGTGTGGTACAAACTGTCGGCAAAAGGCCGTTGCACTTTTCTTCGGGTCACTAAACGTCTTATCACCAAAGGTGATGTCTACGTTTTTTGGTGGGCCCGTCGAATTTGACAGGGATTTGACTGTGGACCATAATTTTCCAACACCGGTAGAGAGGTTACAAGACCTCAGATGCTCCTCCCATTTGGCATGTTTGTGTTCATCTACCAACCGTCTGATTTCCGCGTTGAGACCACTGATCTGTGGGTCTGCGGGATCGATGCTACGTATATGGTCACGTTCATTGGCCAGGGCTGCAGCTTCAGTTGGGAAGTTTGGCCGTATATTTTGTATTCTCCCAGCTGGTATAAAAAGGGCTGCAGCTCTATTTATGACCTTACGTATTTCCTTTTCACCTTGGCGTACGTCAGTCGGTATGGGAAGAGCACCAAAGGAGCTCTCAGTAAACTCAGTAAAGCCAACCCAGTCAGCCCTCCTGAAGTTTACGTAGGATCTCTTCTCAGAGGTGGTGAAATCCGGGGCACGATCAACGGACAGGATGATTGGCAGGCGATCTGATGCCAAAGCCACCATTGGGCGCCAGTTTATGCAGTTTATTAGACCCGGACTAACAATTGTTATGTCCGGGGAGCTACTGCAATTTACTGCCATCCTCGTGGGGGCGTCCGTGTTCACCGCGCAGAATGTGGAAGCGTCAATTTGCTCGGCTATTTCCCGTCCTCTGCCGTCAGCAGAATGGCGTGAATGCCACATGTCATGGTGTGCATTAAAATCGCCCATAATGACACGGTTATCGCCCCGTAGGAAATCGCTTAAATCAGGGCGATAACTTCTGGGACAACAGGTGACGGGAGGTATGTAGATGTTTATCAGCTCGAGATCAACACCTCCAGCTGAAATGACAATAACCCTCACCGTCCGTACGATCATGCCGGAGAATGTGGTAGCCACCACTCGCTCTGAGATCCGAGTGGGTGCCAAGTTTAGTCTCCTGGATTGCAGCAATTTTGATGGAGTTTTGCTGCATAAACTTGGTGATCTCCACAATCTTGCCAGTTATACCATTGCAGTTTAATTGCATTATTTTGAAATGCGGGGGAGAGGCAATGGTCACTCTGGGAGTCAGGGACTGGTGCGCTCGCCGTGGAGGTAATATGCTAGTCCGTGATCGTCGTCGCAGTCCTGAAGGCGACAAATTCCGCTCGTTGGGAAACGAGGTAGAATTTGTCGGCAATGTGGGCTGCACAGCTCGACAACACGGCGCAACATACGCATCAGTCCATAGATTTCTGTTTGCGAGCCCTGAGCATATGCGCAGGTGACATTGGCCAAGGCAGATATTGCACTTGACCGATGGCACTCTGGACGCATATATTCTGTGCCGACAAACAGTGCACATAGTGTGAGGGACCAGGAGCTGATGGCCTTGATTCACACTTGTGCCGGTACCGGAAGAAGTAGAGGGGAGGAGAATATTTTGGGGCGGGAGTTGTAGCTCAGCAGTGCTCACAACATCTATAGATGTGCTACGTAGGGAGTAGCTATGAGCTGCTGTGTGAGGTGTTAGCGCGCTAGGGCGCGAGCTACAACTGGGAACACACAATGTTTGCTGAGCAATATGTATATTGCGAAGGGGAGGCGATAGCGCTACGCCGGAGCGTCGCGAGCCATGAGACGTTCTACGACGTGAACAGCAAGGCGCCACGAAGGTTTTAAAAAAACTAAAGCGCCGGTGTGTTTTTGGATCTAGTCCGGAGCAACTAGACTTGTGTAGCCAACCTTTACAAGATGTGCATTGCACCGAATGCGAACATCTGGTATAAATTTTCTTCCGGCACACGCAGCAGAACCATTCTGTTGGACCAGGGTTTAGCTCAACGCCAGACCGGAACAACAGAATAGGGAGCAGCCCTGCTGCAAGGAACTGCTCCAGGGATGACAATTTTAGGGGGAGGAATCGTGACACGTTAGACAGGGTCACTTCGGGTGTACTGCTCTTGGCCAGGCTGTAATAAAAAAAATACAGCCTGGGTCGTTTCGGTACGAAGGGTACTGCGCAAGAACATGTACCTTTCTCGCAGAACCGGCAGTACGTAGAAACGAACGTCTTCGTACTCATCTATCCAACGCAATCAAATTTTTTTTGTAGATATGCCACTTTACCACTCAGGAAGGGTTTAAATCTGCCGTTCGGACGTTCCTAAAACGTACCTTATATTTGAGGTGATATATGATTTCCCTAAAATGCTGCGAATTGGTTAGAACTACAAAAAAAATTACATATACCCGATTAATAGAGGAATAAACAAGGTCTTGTGCTGCATTAACAGTATCTTGCTGGAGAAGTTTTTTATTGAAGAAATTATCGATTTTAATTTTGTTCGGACGTTCCAGTTTTTTTCCAAAGGAAAACATAAACTTTTTTCACAACAAAAAAAATATTGAGCACACATTTTATTGTAATTGATATATTTTAGCAGAAATTTAATTAGTTAATAATTGACTGCGAGGGTTAAGTTAAATAGCTCAATTTTTGCAAGCTTTTCTTATCAATTGCAAACTTTTGAGGGGATAACACCCAAAAAAAATTTTTGTATGTAGGGCTGGGTCAAGATGCCTCCTAAAAGGATTGACCGATCATATCCAAATTTGGAATACTAACTTGAAGTTTGAGAAAATTTTTTTTCGTTCGGACGTTGCAGTTGTTGTTGTTGTAACGATGTGTAGTCCTGCCCAACGCGTATTTTTCCTTAACCTAATTGTCATCAATATCTTCTAACGGGAGTCCAAGGAAACTAGCAGTTTCAATAGGATTGGACCAAAGAGAGATGGGTGTTAGAAGAGTGGGCTCAAATGAGCAAGAAAATAAGTGATTGGTATTGTGGGGGGATGAGCCGCATGCCGGACATACATTCGGCACATCAGGGTTCAGTCTAGATATGTAGGAGTTTAACCTACTACAATATCCAGAGCGTAATTGAGCCAGAGTGACCCTTGTCTCTCGAGGAAGATGACGCTCCTCTTCAGAAATGCCAGGTGTTGCGGCATGTAAGACATTGTTTAGCGGACAGAGCGCAGAGTAATGGCCAACAGACGTTGTATGGATATGCCCCAAAGCCTGTTTGTGCACCTGTAGATCAAACGGCGTTGTTATATAGTGACGGATCTCATCAAAATGTTTACGTAGATGCGACCTTATGGTCCTAGGAGGCGGAATGAGTTCAAGCAGTTGTCTACCGGGATGCTGTGGTTTACAGCAGTTCAGTAGGTACTGCTTGTTTAGCATTTCATTATGCTCCCTAACTGGAAGCATTTCCACCTCATTATGTATATGATGTTTTGGTGACATAAGGACGCACCCCGTAGCGGTTCTGAGCGCGGTGTTTTGACAGGCCTGAAGCTGATTCCAGTGAACGTCTGCAAGCCCCGGCGACCATATCGGCGACGCATAGTTCAGGATCGGCCGACCAATTGCCTTGTACGTTACCAACAACGTTTCTTTGTCTTTACCCCAAGTACTGCCGGCTAGTGACTTGAGGATTTTGTTGCGGCTCTGTAATTTTGAGACAATTGCGGCTGAATGGGCAGCGAAAGTGTGCATGGTGTCAAAAGTCACTCCTAAAATTTTTGGGTGAGCGACAGTAGGTATTTTATGATCACCTACATAGATTTCTAATTCCATGCCAACCTGCGCCGTCCACGTCGTGAATAAGGTCGCCGAAGACTTTGTTGGCGACAATGTCAAGGTTCGGGCAGTAAAGAACTCGACTAGAGAGGGGAGATAACCATTTATTTTGGAGCACAGCTCATCAACGGAAGTACCAGTTGCCAATATCGTGCAATCGTCTGCGTAAGAAACAATCGTAACTTCTTCTGGTGGAGGAGGAAGCTTCGAAATATAGAAGTTAAACAATAACGGGGAGAGGACACCACCCTGTGGTACCCCTTGTTTTATCTTCCTGGCTTTAGATTTTTTGTTTCTAAATACAACAGACGACCGACGACCACTGAGATAATTGGCGGTCCAACGCTTTAGACAGGGGGGGAGTGACGAGTCTTCCAAATCAGCTACAAGTTGCCCATGATTTACTGTGTCAAAAGCTTTATTTGCAGTATTTTATACACTTAAATTCGGAAATCCTTCCAACTTGGGGGAAAAATTTTTTTGCCACCGGAAAGAGCATCAGAATCTGTGCTTTGGGGAAAAAATTTTAATGAAATTTAAAAGGTATGTATGCTTTTTTTTACTACAAAGTTTATTTTCCGTCCGACTTATGGCTAGATACTTCTAAAGTAATTTTTTGCCAGGCGCTTTTGTAAGAAATTCGCAGATGTATTTCAAAAGTCAACTACGCAGCTACAAAAAAAAATCATTGATGATAGTTGGAAACACCTACGTTTTGTCAGAAACGGTGTTCCAATATCTATCAAATTTTGCAAGGTGATATGTGACATACGTGTTGTTGTTGTTGTTGTAGCGAGGTGTAGCCCTGTCTAAATGTCAGACAGGGTCACCTCGAGTGTATTGCTCTTGGCCGAGTCGACATAAAAAAACGGCCCGGGCCGTTTCGGCACGATGGGTACATCACAAGTACTGGTACCGTTCTCGTAGAACCGGCAATACAAGAAAGTAGCCGTGTAGGCCATGTAGGTCATTTAGCGTTACCCAGGGTGCACCAACGGGGAGGCGACCTACTCTTACACCCCTACGTGCCTACATGATGGTATCAAAAAGTTTGGCCTAGATTCATTTTCAAATTTTTCTCTTTGGTTGACACATTTTCGGAAACACCCATATCGACCTATCCTAATAGAAAAGACGTATCTCAAATGAAATCTATTATATATAAATGCGCAAACATAACAGCTTTGTCCCTTTTTTGCAATAACCACAATTCTAAGGTATATACAATTTGGTATGTATCGATATGTCTCGCTGAGCAGGGTGTGCGACAACAAACCAAAAATTAAAAAAAATTAATTATATTATGAAATGCTAAACACGCATTCACCTTATAGAGCCGCTGTTATGTGTGTATGTACGTAGGTATGACCACTTGCATTGTTGTGTTTGCATTCATTGCAATTGTGTGTGTAGTCATGAAAACTTGCATTGATTGCTGTTGCTGAAAACGAGAGTTGTTTTGTTTACTATAATAAGCACGAGCCCGTCAACTTCAAGGCGCTTACACAAAGTGTTTACAAAAACAAAATCTGTAGGTAGGTAGCCAGAGAAGCAAAAATAAAAAAATAAAATAAAATAAAATAAAATAACATAAAATAAAATAAAATCAAATAAAATAAAATAAAATAAAGTAAAATAAAATAAAATAAAATAAAATAAAATAAAATAGAATAAAATAAAACAAAATAAAATAAAATAAAATAAAATAAAATAAAATAAAATAAAATAAAATAAAATAAGATAAAATAAAATAAATAAAATAAAATAAAAGAAAATAAGATAAAATAAAATAAAATAAATAAAATAAAATAAAATAAAATAAAATAAAATAAAATAAAAGAAAATAAAATAAAATAAGATAAAATAAAATAAAATAAAATAAATAAAATAAAATAAAATAAACCAAAATAAAATAAAATAAAACAAAATAAAGTAACATAAAATAAAATAAAATAAATAAAATAAAATAAAATAAAATAAAATAAAATAAAATAACATAAAATAAAATAAAATCAAATAAAATAAAATAAAATAAAGTAAAATAAAATAAAATAAAATAAAATAAAATAAAATAAAATAAAATAAAATAGAATAAAATAAAACAAAATAAAATAAAATAAAATAAAATAAAATAAAATAAAATAAGATAAAATAAAATAAATAAAATAAAATAAAAGAAAATAAGATAAGATAAAATAAAATAAAATAAATAAAATAAAATAAAATAAAATAAAATAAAATAAAATAAAATAAAATAAAATAAAATAAAATAAAATAAAATAAAATAAAATAAGATAAAATAAAATAAAATAAAATAAAATAAATAAAATAAAATAAAATAAACCAAAATAAAATAAAATAAAACAAAATAAAGTAACATAAAATAAAATAAAATGGAATGACATGAAATGAAATGAAATGAAACGGAATGAAGTGAAATGAAATGAAATAAAATAAAATTAAATTAAACACAAAGAAAAAAAAATAGAAGATAAAATAATCTATTATATATAAATGCGCAATGCTTAACAGTTTCTCCCTTTAAAATAAAATTTGATATGTATCGATAGGTCTCGCCGAGCAGGGTATGCGACAACAAACCAAAAATTAAAAAAAATTAATTATAATATGATTTGAAGATCACACCACTACAAGTGCTATACACGCATTCGCTTTATAGAGCCGCTGTTATGGGTGTATGTATGTATGACCACTTGCATTGTTGTGTTTGCATTCATTGCAGTAGGGTGAGTAGTTTTGTTGGCAGCAATAAGATAACATGAGCCAGCGCGTCAACTTTATTGAGCTTAGGTACAAACAGTGTTTACAAAAACAAAATCTGTGCGTGGGGATTCAGAGAAGCAAATGCTTTTGAAAAAAAGCACAAATAAGCCAGATCATGCACAAGGCCCTTCGTGGCTAGATTTAGTGAAATAAAATAAAATGTAAAATTTATAAAATTGAAAAAAAGTAAAATAAGAATTAGAAAAGTGATTGAAAGTAAAAAAAGAAATTTGTTGGAAATGAAAGGAAAGGAAATAATATAAAATAAATAAAAATAAAACAAAATGAAATAAATAAAAGTATAAAATAATGGAAAGAATGGGAAAGGAAAGGGATGGATAAAAGGAAAATAAAGGTAAGTTAAGGTAAGGAACGGAAAATATAAGAGAAAAATCAAATAAAGGTAGGGAAAGGAAAGGAATGGAAAAGAAAAAAAGAAGGGAAGAAAGGAAATGTAATGTAGGTAAAGGAGTGGAAAAGAGAAGCAAATAGAGAAGGACAAAGAAAGGAAAGCAGAGAAAAAGAAAGGATAGAAAAGCAGCGAGGAAGAAGGTATGGAAAATAAATGAAAATAAAAAGAAAGAAAAATAAAGGAAAGAAAGGTAATGAAAAGCTGAAAAAATAAGAAAAGGAAATTAATTTAAAAGAAAAAATCTAAAGGAGTTACGGAAGGGAAAAAAAGAAAATAAGGAAACGGTAGGAAAGCAAAGGTAACGAAACGAAATGACAGGAAAAGAAATCTAAGGAAAAAAGTGAAAGAAAATAAAGGTAAGAAAGAAATGAAATGAAATGAAAAAAAAAAAATGAATAAAATGAAAGGAAACTAAGGGAAACCAAACGAAACTAAAGCAAAGGAAACGAAAGGAAAGGAAAGAAAAAGAAAATAAAAGGAAAAAGGAATGTAATGGAAATAGAAAGAAAGGTCAGGTAAGAAAATAAAAGAAAGGAAAATAAAAGAAAAGAACAGAAAAGAAAGAAAGAAAGAAAGAAAAGTAATAAAATGAAATGGAAGAAGAGAAAAGGAAAGAAAAGGAAAAGAACGGAGAGGGAAGAATAGAAAAGGAAAGAAAAGCAAAATATATAAATTGAGATGAAAGGAGAGGAAAGGAATGGAAATAAAAGCAAATGATAGCAAAGGAAAGGAAAGGAAAGTACGTTTCTACGTACTGCCGGTTCTGCGAGAAAGGTACATGTGCTTGCGCAGTACCCTTCGTACCGAAACGACCCAGGCTGTATTTTTTTTATTACAGCCTGGCCAAGAGCAGTACACCCGAAGTGACCCTGTCTAACGTGTCACGATTCCTCCCCCTTAAATTGTCATCCCTGGAGCAGTTCCTTGCAGCAGGGCTGCTCCCTATTCTGTTGTTCCGGTCTGGCGTTGAGCTAAACCCTGGTCCAACAGAATGGTTCTGCTGCGTGTGCCGGAAGAAAATTTATACCAGATGTTCGCATTCGGTGCAATGCACATCTTGTAAAGGTTGGCTACACAAGTCTAGTTGTTCCGGACTAGATCCAAAGACACACCGGCCTCTTAGTTTTTTCAAAACCTTC
This sequence comes from Campiglossa producta, assembly GCA_964058755.1. Lineage (NCBI taxonomy): Eukaryota > Metazoa > Arthropoda > Insecta > Diptera > Tephritidae > Campiglossa > Campiglossa producta. Next base: position 50,161,443 of record CAXKVI010000003.1, read on the forward strand.
GTGGCGCCTTGCTGTTCACGTCTTAGAACGTCCCGTGGCTCGCGACGCTCCGGCGTAGCGCTATCGCCTCCCCTTCGCAATATATCTATTGCTCAGCAAACATTGTGTGTTCCCAGTTGTAGCTCGCGCCCTAGCGCGCTAACACCTCACACAGCAGCTCATAGCTACTCCCTACGTAGCACATCTATAGATGTTGTGAGCACTGCTGAGCTACAACTCCCGCCCCAAAATATTCTCCTCCCCTCTACTTCTTCCGGTACCGGCACAAGTGTGAATCAAGGCCATCAGCTCCTGGTCCCTCACACTATGTGCACTGTTTGTCGGCACAGAATATATGCGTCCAGAGTGCCATCGGTCAAGTGCAATATCTGCCTTGGCCAATGTCACCTGCGCATATGCTCAGGGCTCGCAAACAGAAATCTATGGACTGATGCGTATGTTGCGCCGTGTTGTCGAGCTGTGCAGCCCACATTGCCGACAAATTCTACCTCGTTTCCCAACGAGCGGAATTTGTCGCCTTCAGGACTGCGACGACGATCACGGACTAGCATATTACCTCCACGGCGAGCGCACCAGTCCCTGACTCCCAGAGTGACCATTGCCTCTCCCCCGCATTTCAAAATAATGCAATTAAACTGCAATGGTATAACTGGCAAGATTGTGGAGATCACCAAGTTTATGCAGCAAAACTCCATCAAAATTGCTGCAATCCAGGAGACTAAACTTGGCACCCACTCGGATCTCAGAGCGAGTGGTGGCTACCACATTCTCCGGCATGATCGTACGGACGGTGGGGGTGGTCTTGCGTTCATCATCCACCAAACCGTGCGGTATAGGGAATTTGCATTCAACACCGACCAAGAGGACATACCCTTAGAGCGACAGGGTATTGTCATTTCAGCTGGAGGTGTTGATCTCGAGCTGATAAACATCTACATACCTCCCGTCACCTGTTGTCCCAGAAGTTATCGCCCTGATTTAAGCGATTTCCTACGGGGCGATAACCGTGTCATTATGGGCGATTTTAATGCACACCATGACATGTGGCATTCACGCCATTCTGCTGACGGCAGAGGACGGGAAATAGCCGAGCAAATTGACGCTTCCACATTCTGCGCGGTGAACACGGACGCCCCCACGAGGATGGCAGTAAATTGCAGTAGCTCCCCGGACATAACAATTGTTAGTCCAGGTCTAATAAACTGCATAAACTGGCGCCCAATGGTGGCTTTGGCATCAGATCACCTGCCAATCATCCTGTCCGTTGATCGTGCCCCGGATTTCACCACCTCTGAGAAGAGATCCTACGTAAACTTCAGGAGGGCTGACTGGGTTGGCTTTACTGAGTTTACTGAGAGCTCCTTTGGTGCTCTTCCCATACCGACTGACGTACGCCAAGGTGAAAAGGAAATACGTAAGGTCATAAATAGAGCTGCAGCCCTTTTTATACCAGCTGGGAGAATACAGAATATACGGCCAAACTTCCCAACTGAAGCTGCAGCCCTGGCCAATGAACGTGACCATATACGTAGCATCGATCCCGCAGACCCACAGATCAGTGGTCTCAACGCGGAAATCAGACGGTTGGTAGATGAACACAAACATGCCAAATGGGAGGAGCATCTGAGGTCTTGTAACCTCTCTACCGGTGTTGGAAAATTATGGTCCACAGTCAAATCCCTGTCAAATTCGACGGGCCCACCAAAAAACGTAGACATCACCTTTGGTGATAAGACGTTTAGTGACCCGAAGAAAAGTGCAACGGCCTTTTGCCGACAGTTTGTACCACACCCTGCACAGGACAGGGACAGACGTAGGATCTTCAGGTGTGCGCATAAACACAAAACCAATGCCCCCGTTTCCATCACCGCTACAGAGGTTCGAGTGGCCATCAGGAAAGCCAAAAACTCTAAAGCTATGGGCCCTGACGACATAGCCATGGTGCATTTAAAACACATCGGCGAAGAGGGAGTAAAATACCTCACTACCGTCTTCAATTTGTCCCTGGCCACTTCTGTCATACCTGATAAATGGAAACAGGCAGTCGTGGTCCCACTACTAAAGCCTGGCAAGCCAGCTAACGTAGGGGAGTCTTATCGTCCGATATCGCTCCTCTCGCCAGTAGTGAAGACATTGGAGGCGGTATTACTTCCTCTTTATACATCAAAGTTGAGGTTAGCCGAGCACCAACATGGCTTTAGAAAAATACGGAGCACAACATCTGCTCTAAATGCCATTAACACTCAGATAACTGACGGACTCAACCAGAAAAGCCCTCATCACAGGACGGTTCTAGTTGCTCTTGACCTGTCTCAAGCTTTTGACACAGTAAATCATGGACAACTGGTATCCGATTTGGAAGATTCATCGCTCCCCCCCTGTCTTAAGCGTTGGTCCGCCAATTATCTGAGTGGTCGTCAATCGTCTGTAGTTTTCAGAAACAAAAAATCAAAACCGAGAAAGATTAAACAAGGGGTACCGCAGGGTGGTGTCCTTTCCCCGCTTCTGTTTAATCTTTATATTTCGAGGCTTCCTTCCCCACCAGATGGAGTCTCGATTGTCTCTTACGCAGACGATTGTACGATCCTGGCTACTGGCACTTCCGTTGATGAGCTATGCTCCAGGATCAATGGTTATCTCCCCTCTCTTGTTGAGTTTTTCACTGCCCGGAGCCTGACATTGTCGCCAACGAAGTCCTCGGCGACACTATTCACGACCTGGACGGCGCAAGTTGGCATGGAGTTAGAAATCTACGTAGGCGATCAAAAATTACCTACTGTCTCTCACCCCAAAATCTTAGGGGTAACTTTCGACCCCATGCACAAATTCGCTGCTCATTCAACCGCAATTGTCTCTAAGCTACAAAGCCGCAACAAAATTCTCAAGTCGCTAGCCGGCAGCACTTGGGGTAAAGACAAAGAAACGTTGCTGGCAACCTATAAAGCAATTGGTCGGCCGATCCTGAATTACGCGTCGCCGATATGGTCGCCGGGGCTTGCTGAGGTTCATTGGAAAAGACTGCAGGCCTGCCAAAATACCGCACTCAGAACCGCCACGGGATGCGTCCTTATGTCTCCAAAACATCATTTACATCATGAGGTGGAAATGCTCCCAGTTTTGGAGCACAATGAAATGCTAAACAAGCAGTACCTGTTGAACTGTTGCAAACCACAACATCCCAACAGACTACTGCTTGAGTATGAGCCACCTCCTAGGACCGTAAGGGCACATCTACGAGAGCATTTTGATGAGATCCGGCACCTCACACTTTCGCCGTTTGATCCAAAGGTACATACGCAGGCCCTGAAGCACATCCATGACACGTCCGTTGCGTATTATGTCTCGCTCTGTCCACTGAACGCCGTTTTGCACGCCAAACCACCTCGCGTCGCGGCTGAGGAGCGTCATCTTCCTCGAGAGACAAGGGTCACTCTGGCTCAATTACGCTCTGGATACTGTAGCAGGTTAAACTCCTACTTATCCAGACTAGACCTTGACGTGCCGAATGAATGTCCGGCATGCGGCTCGTCACCCCATAATACCAACCACTTATTTATCTGCTCTTCGGAGCCCACTCTTCTAACACCCATCTCCCTCTGGTCCAACCCTGTTGAAACTGCAAGTTTCCTAGGACTCCCGTTAGAAGAAATTGATGACAGTTTAGGTTAAGGAAAAGTACACGCTGGGCAGGGCTACGCTTCGTTACAACAACAACAACAACAAAGGATAGAAATACGTATGAAGACGAACTAAGAAGAATAAATAATTATCAACATTGAAACTATATTATTATATTATTGAATGTTGTAAAGAGTGAGGAAAAGGCAAAATGAATAGGAATGTATAGAAGCCAAAAATATAAATATATGGAAAAGAAAGGAAAATTTAAGAAATATCAAAAAGGTAGGAAAATAAAATAAGGTTTTGTGGTTGAATTTCAACCACTGGGCGAACTCTAGTTTTATAAAAGACGTATTTCGTCGACTTTGTTAAAAAGGTCGTATTTCAAATTTTTTTTTATAAATTTATAAAGGACGTATCTCAGCGAAATTATTATGAAAGCCGTATCTCAGAGCTTTTTAATCTATAAAATAGCGCGAAAAATTTGAATTCTTGTGATGTCAAAATTATGTTAAACCGTTTTTGCTATCAAAAAGTATAAGCGAAATTAAATATTCCCTTCTGCGAGTTATAAAAAATTTGCCATCGAAAGAAGTCGTATTTCAGCGATTTTATTAATAAAGTCGAAAAGGGTTAGTGAAATCGGTCAATCTGTTCACGCGTGATATCCGAACCAAGGGAAATAGGGTTTCATTTTTATATACAGATATAGGCAAGTACCTCTAGTACTCAGATGAACCTGAAAACCGCTCCTCGTGGAAGCTTCCATCAACACCTTTCATTTGATAGCCATATCCTATAGACATTCTGGGTCACCCTGATCCAAATTTTGGTCAAAATCTCCATCCGTTCAGGCCACATCCGGTAAACAACGGAAATAGGCATTAATTCTTATATAACTTAGAAATAAATTACATTGCCTCCAGTCCGAAGGCTGATATTTGAGTTCACGCATGTCTACTTTATTGTAATTTACCAATTTTTTATATTTTGATATCGTGATAGAGGTGTAAACGCCTGCCAAAGTTGACAACACTATGATATTAAACAACTTCAAAATCGTGATCATAGTCACATAGTAGTTTTTCAAAGTTTTCGATTTTTGACGGATATTCAATTGAGCTTCGTGAAATTTTACATATTTTTTCTCTACATGGGCTTTACTTTCAAGATTCTGCGAAGTAAGTATAAATCACAGTAATTAATTGAATTTAAGCAAAATCGGTGTCACGCCCGTTACAACAAAAAGGATTTAGTTTTGTTTTAAAAGGTGTTGGTTCTACCAATTTTATAAGTGCGTGAAACGACTTTAAAAGCTTTATTTCAAAAAAGGTTATAATTAGAATTCTGTTCAATATTTTATTATTAAATTTTAATATACTCACATTTGGTTTTCCCAACCGTACGTTTTTTCAGTCGTAAGCAAAAAGAATGAATTTTTACCAAAAAGGAGGTAATAAGAAAAGGAAAGTAGAAAAAGGGGTTGCCAAGTTGCGCTTAAAACTAACAAAGTTCGAGCTTTGCCTGATTGATTTATTGTGCGGTCTGAAAACCAAGTATGAGCTTACGCGAAGAGGTTAGCCAGTTACGATGTTTCCAACATCCTCCCCCGGTATCTCCCTCATGAGGGAATACCCCTGCACATTTAAACACCGGATCGAGATACGTCTAATACAGCTAATTTCGTCGACGGCTTTCTGACCTGGCCATCCTTTCCTGGTATTGTAGATACAACGACGCCTTTTGGCCAGGAATAACGTGGTGCGTTTGGGTCGACGATAACGACTACGTTTCCAACTTCAATCAGCTTGGCTTTTTCGAACCAGTTGGTCCTTCGTGTAAGCGTGGGTAAAACTTCCGCCACCCATCTCTTCCAAAACATTTCTGCGAGGTGCTGAGAGTGTCGCCACGAGGCACGAGCAAATTGGTCGGCATTCTTAAAATCCCCAACTTTTTTTAGACCCGACGATGAGCCCAGCAGGAAATGGTTGGGTGTCAATGCTTCTTGGTCGGCGGTGTCGAGAGCCAGATGTGTTAAAGGTCGACTGTTTACTATTTGTTCCACCTCGAGGAACAAGTTGTGGAGTTTTTCATCACTCAATCTTGTTGCAGGCGTGACAATTTGGTACATAACCGTCTTTATAGAGCGCACCATGCGCTCCCATGCCCCTCCTATGTGAGGCGATGCGGGTGGAATGAACGTCCATTTGGTGTACGTGTTGGTAAACTCAGCTTCTAGGCCGGCAAAGTCAACTTGCGATAGCGATTCTCGCAGCTCTTTTTCCGTCGCTCTCAGATTTGTTCCGTTGTCGCTAAAGAACTGTCTCGGTGTCCCTCTTCGTGCGATAAAGTTGCGCACAACAATACAACATGAGCTGGTGGTCAGGCTGTATGCCATTTCGACGTGCACGGCGCGACATGTCATACATGTAAGCACCACACCATAGCGCTTTTCAGTGCGCCTTCCGATGGTAACTAAAAAAGGTCCAAAGAAATCCACCCCTACATGGGTGAACGGTCGGGTTGTTGTTGTTGTTAACAATGCATTGCCCTGTCTAGAGTGTATGATCATTCCGAAGATCTTCATCAAGCTCTTCTAAGGGGAGTCCAAGGAAACGTGCAGTTTCAACAGGGTTTGTCCAGAGGGACAGAGGGGTTAGAAGAGTAGGTTCAAATGAACAATTGAAGAGATGTAGAGTATCATGGGGGGTCCTACCACATGCAGGGCATGTGTTTGAGATTGTGTCATTAAGTCTGGACAAGTAGGAGTTTAACCTTACACTATATCCAGACCTAAGCTGTGCCAAGGTAACTCTTGTCTCCCTTGGTAAGGTGCGTTCTTCTTCAGCAATATCCGGTGGAGGACTGTTCAGAACGGGGTTCACAGGTAGAGATCCGACAAAAGTATCTACCGACTCGGTGTGGATGTCGGTTAGAGCCCGCTTATGATTCTGCAGATCAAACGGCAAGGTAATATGATGCCGGATCTCATCATAATGTTTACGGAGATGTTTCCTTATGTCTCTCGGGGGCGGATCTATGTCCAAAAGATGACGGGTTGGATGTGCTGGCTTGTGGCAGTTCAGAAGGAATTGCTTGCTCAGCATTTCCGCATGCTCTTTTACATTGAGCAGTTTTGCCTCCTGATGGAGGTGACACTCGGAAGACATGAGGAGACATCCCGTAGCAGTTCTGATGGCAGTATTTTGGCAGACTTGTAACTTCGTCCAGTTGGTGTTATGTACATTATCATCGGTCGGGTGTAGGGTGACAACCGTGCTTCAGGCAGGTCGGCCATCTCGGGTGAGTGCGGACGGGCCTCGTTCATCTTGCACATTTGACAGTGTTTTCGCACCGACCGTAATAGCGTTCTCAACCCAGGTATGTAGAACTTCTGAAAAAGTTCATTGATTACGGTCTCATGGTTCGAATGTAGCCACTTTCTGTGATACCAGTCGACTATCAGTCTAGTGATTATATGTTCTTTTGGTAGTATGATTGGGTTTTTCATATCATTACTTATATATTCGGTTCTTTCTAGTCGACTGGGCATTCTTACTGTCATTTTCTGGTCTAAAAACGGCGATAGTTTACGAATAGGGCTTGTTTTAGGCATGGAGTACATTGCAAATACGAAGATGTGCGTCTGCGACAACTTTGCTTACGCCACAACGATAAACGGTCTGTGATGTATGGCCGGAATTCGGACGGTGCTCGAAGCAACCGGATAACCGCTGATCAAGGATGCTTTAACAAGTCTAAAGATTAAAAATTGAAAACTTTATTACTTAATTAAATTAATAAACACACTATTAAATTGTGACTTCAATATTTCTTGCATACTAACTTGCACAAATACGATCTTTTTGCGCTATTTCAAAGGCTACAAACGATTTGTTTTTGCTGGGTTTTGACGCAGCATTTTAATCTCTTTACTAAAGGCTTGGGCTTGGGCTTGGGCAAGGCGATACAAATAGGTCTCGCTCCAGGCTAACTCGTCGGTACTAAGGCTACCTCTAATAGGGATGCCACCTAACTTATTTACAAATCGCTTAACGTACGCCACACTTCGGTGTAGGCGTTCCCATTTTAAAAACGGCTCTATCAGAGGCAGCTCTTCTACTACGTTAATTGAGACTAGTTCTGGTCGAAGTTCCCCGTGCGCGTGTTGTCGATATTCTTTCTAATTGCTTTCAAGGTTTGGCCATTCTTCAATTGACTGACGGAGGAACGCAGGTCCGGAGATCCATTGTCCAGACGTCGAAAAATCTGGTACTGAGGCCCACTTTGTTCCCAAGTCGGCGACGTTCAATTTCGAAGGCACTTAGCTCCACTGTGATATATCGGTAGACTCCTGCACTTCTCCCACTCGAAACATAACAAATTGCTTATATCGTCTAGGATCGGAGCGCAACCACGAGAGGACAGTTTTGGAGTCCGTCCAATAGCGCACACGATCGATTTTGCAGTCGAGTGCTTTTACCACCGCATTCCCTAGCCTCTCACCCATCACCGCAGCGAGCAGCTCCATTTGTGGTATCGATACAGGGCGCAGAGGTGCGCCCTGGATTTGGCACACACCAACGATACATCGACGTCCTCACCTGTCCCGATCCTGAGATAGGCTACCGCAGTGTATGCGTTTTCACCAGCGTCTACAAATACATGCAGCTCGATATTGCTTGCCGGGCTGGTAGCTATACTGAAATAGCATCTGGACACCTTCATATTTTGAACTTGCGGGAGGAAAGATAACCACCTCCTCCACTCGTCTGATAACTGATCCGGTATATCGTCGTCCCATCCAATACCACTTCGCCATACTTTTTGAAGCAGAGTTTTGGCGTCGATTAAGAAAAAGGTTAATAACCCCAGCGAGTCAAGTATGCACATCAGTAATCTTAACAGCTCCCTCTTTGTTGGAAGCTTAGCTCATCGAAGAATTTCGTCGTTGGCCTTCGTGAATTTCAAATTGTATGTGAGTGTGTCATCAGACGTCTGCCACCACATGCCTAGCATACATGCCTAGCAGCTTCGACTACCTGATCTACTCGTTTGGCAGCGCCACAGAACTCGCGAGCGTCGCCTGCTTCTCCTAAGGCTTCGACGACGTCTTTGGAGTTGGATAGCCAGCCGCGAATATAAAAATTTGCGTGCTTATGGATCTCACGTACACTCGTAGCCAATTGAACAGCTTCGTGAATCGTATCGACACTGTCGAGCATATCGTCGACGTAATGCCTCTCCAAAATACTTTTAGCTGCTCTCGGATGCGTATCGGCGTACTCTATAGCGTTAAGATTCTTTACAACTTGAGCTAAGGATGGCGAACAGCTTGCCCCAAAACTCATTACTAACAACATGTAGACATCTGGTGGACGAGCATCCTCACATCTTCTCCACAGGAAACGCTGCGACTGCTGATCTTCTTCATCGATGTGCACTCTGTGAAACATTTCGCAGATATCGCCACACAACCCAATTTTCCCTATCCGGAAATTTAATAAAACATCAAAAAGAGAGGTAAAGAGGTCCGGACTAGGGCTCTTGATAATCGACAAATCGATTAGTCGAATAATCGATTTCGACTAGTCGTTTCCAAAAAAATTCGATTATAACTAATCGACTAGTCGAATAGTTGCTTTTGACTAGTCAATTACTGGTCTCAAGACCCGGGTAATAAGGCGGCAAATTTCTACTCTAATTCGCATGCATGTTTAAGTAGTATCTGCCGTTTTCGCCAATTTTTTTGCTTCATTTCTTTGAAATTTAAAAAAAATGTAACAGGAGAACAGAATATTTGTGTAGGTACCCAGCCAGCAAAATCATCGTAAACGAGCTCGTAAACTGACGTTTTCTCGAAGAAAACTCTGATAAAATATCGTTTATGATATCCGTTTACGATTCGCCTACGAATCCGGCTTCGCTCTGAAATGTTTTTTGCCTACGATAGTCGTAAAAGTATCGAAAAAGCACTCGTATATGAATCTTTTTACGTCCGTTTTTTTATCGTAAATGTACTCGTATACAATTAATTTTCGATAGAAAAACCGACTTTCTAGACTGCCTTACCGACTGATTTCAATGCGAAAAATAATGCAAATTAACAAACCTAAATTTTAGGTATAAAGTTTTTTTATTAAATAATAAAATTGTATACCTTTTTGCCAGCGTGTAAGTACTGATATTGGTTTACATGTTAGGCATCACAACTTATAAATAGTGGGTCATACAACCCAGAGGGCATCCCGAGATCCCAGAATAGCAGCTACTTTCTCTGTCCCTTTTTCTTTTTCCGCAAATCCACCTTCCAGCACGCTAGTAATAATTTAAAAGATATGTATATTTAATGTTATTTGTGTTTTTAATTAGATATTTTACAAACATACTTACTTTTAAAATATCAGTTTGAAAATTTTCGTTCAAAATTTTTTGTTTGAAATTTTTTATTTTAATTTTTTTGTTTGACGTGACAGAAAAGCTTCTTTTGTTATTGTTTTTTTATTCGAGAATAGCTCGTAAATCGCAATGTTCGTAAATTGTACGGTACCTTGCTGGCTGGGTTGTACGGTACCTTGCTGGCTGGGTAGATATACAAAAATGAAATTTTGAAAAATGTATGTATGTTTGTAGCAATATTTGTATGTATGTAGATAAAAAAAAAGTTTGAAAATTTTTTTTTCATACTGCAAAACGTTCTATGTCAATATTATTCTTTCAGGTTTAAGTGCACAATGGAAGCATCTTTATCTTATTCTACGTCGCCGTTTGAAACGAGTAAAAAAAGTAAAAGTACATTAAAATACACCTAATTTTCCAAAGAACTCAAAAATTACAAACCTTACATAGAGCGTTTTGATGTATTACCAAAAATATACGAGAACATTAGAGTGCCAAAAAAAAGTTCGACACTTTCTATCGGAATGATTAAGCTTGAGAATTTTTTTTTTTTTTGTAGCAAAAATGCTTCTGCCGGCAAATGTAAGCTATCCAATGAAAATAAAAACAAATTTGACATGTGAGAAGCACCTGCAACTCTAGTGTCTTGGTTTCCGTTTGAAAACTTTAGACTTTATACTTTTCAAATTGTTATTTGTTTCATGCGCTGCTAAGCGCTCTCCAATGCTGCTGTTATGTCAGGCCGAGTTAAAATACAGGAAATGATTGAACACGAGATTTTAATCTAATTTAAGATTGTATAATTTTCCCTTTAAAAGCTGATGTGGGTTTTTAATATACATATGTAAAAGTCACTGGAAATTATTTGGAACGCATAATAATAGAAAACATGCTCGAAAAATTTCTGGAAATAGCGCTTTTCGAAATTGGTGATTCAATAAATATTTTATAAATTTTAAGGAAACATTTCAGCACACGCTAATAAGTTGTTTTTAATATTTGACAAGTATCAGGAGCACAGAATTTCAATGTAAGCAATTATACAAAAAAAAATTCAATAAACTGGTGTGTATAGAAGGGGGTTGGTGGGGCAACTGCTCCCACTGTTAAATTGCATTTTGAAAATATCGTTGTGTATAAGAAAAGAACTGAAAGCTAGTAGAATGCGTGTTTTTTGAAGTTATTAACATTAATATTATTATCAATATTACTGCAGTATTGCAGTCAAGTTACTTTATTGATGCTCTGATGCTGATACTTAAGTGATAATATCAGCTATTCCGGCGGAGCTCCCGGCAGGAATGAAGGTAATAGAGTCGATAAAGATAACATCGAAATTATCGAACCAAATTCCTTTAAAATCGTGTGAATTCTCTCAAGATCTGTTACATTTTCTCCCGCCGGGAGCTCCGTCGGAATAGCTGATAGACCCCAATATGCAACAATAATTGCATACTTTATTTTCATGTAGCGAATGATGAGCTTGTGATGAGCAACAGATTGTCAACATTTTATTCAACACACCCGATATTTTTTTATACGAGACGCTACTGAAATAATTTTTTAAAATTTTTGACATGCGGCCATGTTTTTTTCAGTCGTACAATATTTGTGACAGAATTACATACTTATATAAATAAATTCTGTCTCAGTGCCTGTAGTGCATTTTCAAAATGCAATTTAACAGTGGGAGCAGTTGCCCCACCAACCCCTTTCTATACATACCAGTTTATTGAATTTTTTTTTGTATAATTGCTTACATTGAAATTCTGTGCTCCTGATACTTGTCAAATATTAAAAACAACTTATTAGCGTGTGCTAAAATGTTTCCTTAAAATTTATAAAATATTTATTGAACCACCAATTTCGAAAAGCGCCAGTTCCAGAAATTTTACGAGCATGTTTTTTTATTATTATGCGTTCCAAAAAATTCCCAGTGACTTTTATATTAAAAAACCAAATCAGCTTTTAAAGGGGAAATTATACAATCTTAAATTCACAGTAAAAAATGAAAGTTTACTTTTAATACCAGTCGGTATTGAAATTAAGCCTTTTTGGAATTATATTTGAGTTTTAATACTAAATAGTATTAATTTAAGACTCTGAATTTTTTTTAATTCCAAATAGTTTTAAAATAATACCAAAATAATACTAAAGCGCTCTCTCCCTAGCGTTTTCTCTCATTATAATGTTTTAGGTACTATTTGTTTTAAAACAAAGCCTGAAAAGTATTAAATGAATTACTTTTTAGCATTAAATTAAGTCCGGTGGTTTGTTTGCTCAGAGCACGCGGTTCGTCGCTATTGCGACACTACATTAAGAACAACAGTGCAATTAGACGCTGACAAACATAAGTACTCGATGGCTTGATAGTATACATCTCCGTTGAGCATTCAATAAATTGTGAGTTCGACTCTCGGTGAAGGCAATATAATAAAACTGTAATTTTTTTTTGCCTGAGAGAATCTTCGACTGAATTCCTCTCTCACGAGAAATCAGACCGAACATGGTATTAATTTAATACTTTTTTGGCGTTGTTATATATAAACACCAAAAAGGTATTAAAGTTAGACTTTTATTTTTACTGTGTTGGATTGAAAGCCTGACATAACAGCAGCATTGGAGAGCGCTTAGCACCGCATGAAACAAATAACAATTTGAAAAGCTTGTTACAAATCTTAAGTTTTCAAACAGAAACCAAGCAACTAGAGTTGCAGGTTCTTATAATTTCTCACATGTCAAATTTGATTTTGCCGGCAGAAGCCATTTCGCTACAAAAAATAAATAAATTCTACAACAAATTTTGCTACAAAAAATAAATAAATTCCGATAGAAAGTGTCCAACTTTTTTTTGGCACTCTAATGTTCCCGTATATTTTTGGTAATACATCAAAACGCTCTATGTAAGGTTTGTAATTTTTGAGTTCTTTGGAAAATTAGGTGTATTTTAATGTACTTTTACTTTTTTTACTCGTTTCAAACGGCGACGTAGAATAAGATAAAGATGCTTCCATTGTGCACTTAAACCTGAAAGAATAATATTGACATAGAACGTTTTGCAGTATGAAAAAAAAATTTCAAACTTTTTTTATCTACATACATACAAATATTGCTACAAACATACATACATTTTTCAAAATTTCATTTTTGTATATCTACCTACACAAATGTTCTGTGCTCCTATTACATTTATTTTCAATTTCAAAGAAATGAAGCAAATAAATTGGCGAAAATGGCAGATACCACTTAAACCTGCATGCGAATTACAGTAGAAATTTCCCGCCTTATTACTGGGAACCCGATTTAATCGTTAGTATTCGATTAGTGACAGCTAGTCGACTAGCTGAAATCGAATATCTGCTATTCGATTTTCAAACAGCACAAAAGTTGGTAATCGACTACTCGACTAATCGACTAGTCGAGTAATCGATTAGAATCAAGAGCCCTAGTCCGGACCCTTGTCCAGGCATGAATTCAAGGAGAGACCTTTATACTCCGCAGCTGCATCCCACACTATTCTGACCTTCTTGGGTTTATTTGGGTTTCGTACTGCAAATATGGGCAAATACTACTTCCGGGGATGATACTCGGAAATCTCGCTTTGGCTTAATTTCCGAATGTACCCTTTTTCCTCCATTGAGCTAATATGTTGATTTACCAGTAGCCTAAGATCAGGAGACGATTCTAATTTTCTCTCGAAGCATGTGAGTACGCAAAGCCACGGGATAGTTGTCTGGCATAGTAGTACTCTCCGACTTCCATAGCAGTTTTGCTAGGAAATGTTCTCCCTTGCGCTCAACCTTGCTTCGCATATCATTTAACTCCGTACATTGAAACTGACTATTTTCACGGTCATTGCAATTTTTCTCCAGTGACATGTACTCTGTAACCAACTTTTGCAAGGCCACATCGTCATCACACTCGCAAACATGCAGCTGCATGTTGTCAACGTTCTGTTGTTCGTCGTTACTAATTACCCCTTAAACGGTCCACCCAAGGCGGGTTTTGGTGGCAGCTGGTTCATGCGCTTTGCCTTCACGAAACTTAAGTGGCATCATCCCATTTTTGTTGCTTAGACCAATAATCAATTGTGGCACAACGTTGCGGTACGACTCAACTGGAATTCCCCTTAGATGCTTATTTACTCCTGCAAGCTCCGCAATATCCATTGTTTGAAGTGGAAGATCAAGCGCATCCACGGAGCGTACGTTACGAAGAGTGAGCCTCTTTTGCTTCCCACGCGGCGATACATCTAAATCGATCCTATCGGAGTCCCGCTGTACACGTACCGTGCCGTCTGTCCATTTGAGACACAAATCTGCTTTACCGCCTTGCACCTGCAAACTTTGCAACACACTTTTCTCTGTAAGAGTTGGGCCAGATCCATCGTCTAAGAGGGCATAAACGTCACATGAAGTACCTTTTCCATAAATTGTTATAGGCACAACACGGTAAAGCGTGTTACTTACTTTTTGTGATGAGCCAAAACTGCTGTTGAGACATCGAAGGTTTTGTGTAAAAGCGGGTGGTGTTTGTAGGCGCAACAATTCACTCCGCATGCCCTCTCACGACAGCTTCTCGCATCGTGCTTTCGTAAACATAACCTACAAAGCTGCAACCTACGCACCTCATTCCATTTTTCGTCATAAATTAAGTTTTTGAACTTATCACATTTTAAAATAACATGCGATTCTTTGCATAAATAGCAAGATAATTTAGGTTTAATTCGTTCGGCGAATTCTCTGCTAGCACCCTTCTCCTCCGTGTGAACACTTACCCGATGAGCTTTGCGTTTCTCCGACTCAGGATTGCTAGCAGAGATAGCTGATGCAACGTTACTGCCAATTCAAAAAGCCAATCGCTAAAGGCCTTCAAAGTAGCGTCTGCAGATGGCCTAGAAAACATTGCCCATTGTAGGCGCATTTGAGCTGGCAGTTTTTCGACCAGTTCTTGTATCAATACCGGATTTGTCATATGCGACTGGAGCCCTGATGCCTCCATAGTAGCGGCTACATTTTTTACTTCAAGCGCGAAAGTTATGAGAGTATCAAGCTTATTTATATTAACAGGCTCTGACGAGCGTAGCTTCCCCAAGAGACTGTTTATTATTTGGTTTACCAAAAACCATCCGCAAAGTGGAAATTATTTTGGGTACAAGTTCCGGAATCATTAGTTTACTACTAACGTACTCAAGCGCCTTACCTTTTAAAGCGCGTTGTAAACGAAGCAAATTTTCATCGTGGCTAAATCCACAAAGTCGCTTAGAATTCTGAAAGCTGCTCAGAAACAGAGGCCACTCCTCCGTTTTGGCACTGAACACAGGGAGATCTTTTGACACCACGTGTCGCGAACTAATTTGCTGTGCATTCAAGCCTCCAGCATTTAACTCTGATGTTGTGCGTGTCTGCATTTGCGCTTCGTTGCGCCCTCTACCTCTAACTACCCTATCGTGCATAGCACCTGTTCCAAGCTGGCCTTCCTTAGCCCACCTATATCGCCCTGACCTTTGCCATTCGCCCATTCAGCGGTGCGATGCACCGTCAGCGCATTCAAACTGGTTTCGTCGTCTGACTCTTCTGCGCTTTCATATCTCCTCATAATTTCATATTTTCGCTCTAAGTATAATAGCTCAGCCTTTTTGTCGCTCCTCTAGAAGAGCTAGTTCAAAATGCATACTGCGCTTCGATTTCGCAGAGCCCTGGTTGCTTGCGCTATCATCTTTGTCACCTACCTTATCATGGCCTCGATTTTCATGTTCGCTTAACTGCTGATTTGCTGTCGCATGTGTTTTTGATACAGTTGACGTTGGTGCTTTAACTCACTTGTTGCAACTCCATTCTTTGTCAGCAATATCTTGCGAGACTCCTGCACAGATAAAATGTGTCCACTTATCACACACATCGCACTGCACCATTTCTTCGTTCTCCGGCTCATGACACACAGCAAAATTTACTGATCCTACAATCGTGCGCCCATATTAAATAGTTGGATGTAATTGCTGCAGGCAAACAGGTGGTTCTAGGGTCCAAACGACAAATGGTACGTCAAATCTTTTAAAGATTGTTGGTTCTACCAATTTTATAAGTGCGTGAAACGACTTTAAAAGCTTTATTTCAAAAAAGGTTACAATTAGAATTCTGTTCAATATTTTATTATTAAATTTTAATATACTCACATTTGGTTTTCCCAACCGCACGTTTTTTCAGGAATGAATTTTTACCAAAAAGGAGGTAATAAGAAAAGGGAAGTAGAAAAGGGGTTACCAAGTTGCGCTTAAAACTAACAAAGTTCGAGCGTTGCCTGATAGATTTATTGTGCGGTCTGAAAACCAAGTATGAGCTTACGCGAAGAGGTTATAGTACATTTACACAGCACCAAATTTGGTAAATTTGGCGAAAAATTGCAAATTTAGCGCTTTTTTCCATACAAATTTCCTTTTCCAAATTTGGAATTCCATCGCATTTGGCCTCATTCGCTGAACAATACAATCCACAATTCCTCAAAATAGCAACCCTGCCTGTGTTCCATATTTAGAATTGCCCAGCAAGAACCTTAATGGGTAATTAACGTGTGAAAACTTTTGGATTATGCACAGTTCTAAATAACAATTTCAACTATTTTTTTTATGATATTGGACCAGTTCCAATAAGGAAAGAGAGAAGCCTTCTTGATTCTTCATTTATAATTACTCTACACGTGTTTAAAACATCAAGGTGGTGCATTTTCTTTCGGTGGCTTTGTATTCTGGTAGAAGATTCTTGCGGCGAAGGTGAAGCCAAATGCAAATTTGCCAGTGTAAAAAGGTTCGAAATGACACATTCAAATTCGCCAAATTTGGTGCAGTATAAATGTACTATAACGGTGCATGAATAAATCTTTGCATATGTAACAAGTAACTGCTAGGGATTATATTGCCAAAATTTCAAACAAATTTGTCAAACCGTTTGCTCTGTATTAATTTTTTAGTACGTGTCGCGCCCTTTACATTTTTAATAACTTTTTTGCTAATGTGTTAACTTGTTTTAACATAGATATATTTTCCTATTTTGGATTGAAATTGAATTATCGTAATGAAAAGTATAATAAATAGTTGAAATATGCAAACAAAAAAAAATAGACATGTCGCACCCGTTACAACGAGATGTCACGCCCGTTACACTTAAAAATGTTAATAACTTTTGTTCTAACTTGTTTTAACCAAGGTATAAAACCGATTTCGGTTTCGGTTTTGTAACACGATTCGTTTCCGGTTTCGTTCCTCAAAATGTATTTCGGTTTCGGTTACGGTTACGTTCCGGTTTCGGTTTCCAAATAAAAAAAAACGAATGCAAAAAAATTTTACTACTACCAAACTTAAGTATGTACCTACAAAATGGGTATTGGACTAAATCAACTTTTTTTAAAGAGATAAGTAAAAAAAATGCATTCCCCGTTTTTCGAAGTTAGCCTCCAAAACTTAGTAATGGGCTTTCGAAGTTGGACCCTTCGAAGATTTGGTTTTCTAATTGCTTTGTTTAAAAATTAAAAAAAAAGTTTAATGTGGGCGTGGCCTTGAACATTTTCCTAAACACTTTTTTCAAGGATCTCGTAAATTTTTTTTCGCTGCCATCATTATATCATTATATCATATCATATTATATCATTATATTATATCATATCACTATAGCTAAATTTTCCCTTCGGAATTTGATACTGATTTTGTAACATTGCTCGACAATCTTTCATGAAAGCTTTCCAGGGTACCTTTAGTAAAAGAAAATATGTTCCCGCAAAAAAAGGCATAGAAAAGTTCAAAACCGTTTGGAACCGGTTCCACCTTTTGAAAAGGTTTCGGTTTTGAAAAATGAATCGGTTTTGAAAAATGAATCGGTTTTAATCGGTTACGGTTACGGTCACGGTTTCGGTTTAGTCCTTGGTTTTAACTTAGATATATTATCCCATTTTGTTTTGAAATTAAATTACTGTAGTGAAAAATATAATAAATAGTTGAAATATGTAAAAAAAATAGACATGTCACACCCGTTACAACGAGGTGTCGCGCCTGTTACACTTTAAAATGTTAATAAATCTAAATGGATTAAGAAGTGTTGTTGTTGTTGTTGTAGCAAGGTGTAGCCCTGCCTAAATGCCAGACAGGGTCACCCCGAGTGTATTACTCTTGGCCGGGTCGATATAAGAAAACGGCCCGGGTCGTTTCGGCACGATGGGTACAGCACAAGTACTGGTACCGTTCTCGTAGAATCGGCAATACAAGAAACTAGCCGTGTAGGCTATGTAGGTCATTTAGCGTTACCCAGGGTGCACCAACTGGGAGGCGACCTACTTTTACATTAAGAAGTGTCTTTTTATTGAATGCGGAAATAACATGAAACATTGTAAATTTAAATAAGCCAAGGCATTTTTAGTCAGTTTAATTACAAATTTTACGCTTTTTCGTGTGAAAGTGGATCACACGCAATTTATCAATTTTATAACGTCACGCCCGTTACGCTCTTCTTTGGCGTTTTCTGATATGAGTTAATTCCTTACTTCTGACAGTATTTTAAGCGCATAATATTTCAATGGTTACTTTAATAGTTTTCTTCAAAATTAAAGAATTATGCATAAAGGTGTCACGCCCGTTACAATGGAAGCTCCCATATGTAGAAGTAAAATTACCTCTTTAGCACATTCTTTTTATGAAAATTAATCAAGTTTTTAGATTCAACTCCTTAACGAATTGTGGAAAGCGATTTAATGTTCAAATCGCTGTAAAAATCTAATTTTTCTAGTTACAACGCTCTTAAGTGAGCTCCTGAGATACGACCTTATTAATAACATCGCCGAGATACGTCCTTTATAAAAAAAATGTTGAAATACCGCCTTTTTAACAAAATCGACATACGCGACATGAAAAACTTTAGGAACCTCCTGTGAGCGGACCGTTTGACCGATTTGAATGAAATATGCACCAATGGAAAGGAAATTGAAAAAAACTGAGGTATAGGCGGTATATTTTCAGGGGCGTCCCCAAAATTTAAGGATGGGGGTACGGGGCTAGCGACCTCCCCGACTCCCTAAAGATTTTATTGGTCGAATTTCCGATCACAAGCGATACTAGTCAATGTAAACGCGTTAGCGGTATGTTATGGCAAGTATAATCGATTACATTGGTTTCCATAAGTTTGGTTGGAACAGCTGATTAGCGTTATGGGTATGGCGTTAGCGATAAGGAAGATTAATTCTGCCCTAAGGGCATAATTAGTTATCGGTAACGCTAACGCCATGCCCATAACGCTATCGATAACGCTACCATCTCCAATGTGAACAATTAGGGCCGCTTGCATAAAAGCCGATAACGACTAATCGGAGTTTAATTGATGTATTTTGTATGGTTATCTGTCAAGTTAATCACCGACTAGTTGTTATCGGCTTTTATGCAAGTGGCCTTTAGTCATGCAGTAACCATAAAGAAGTGACAACTTGATTAAAACAAAGAAAATGAAAAAAATGGCAGCAAATCACACATATGCTTACTCACCGAGGTAATACACACCGAAAAGAACAAATAAAAGCTTTAAAAATGTGCAAAAATTCACCATCACAAAATTTAAGAGGTTAGGGATATGGCGAAAAATCAAAAACCAATTGGTTGGCTATGGTATGGTTAACGAGTTAGGGTTATGGTATGGCATTACTAATCGTTTACATTGATTTCCATAAGTTTGGTTGTAACAGCTGATTAAGGGTAACCAATTATCGCTTAAGGCATGAGTCGCAATAGTGAGCAACGCAACAAATCTGAAGTTCTCCTTTCTATTCACACTCAGCAGGCTCGAAGTTTCGTAGTAGAAGAGCAACAGACTGTTTGACACTCTACAGGACTTCAAACGCTTCCCTTATCTAAGCCAATGCTGAGATATCCGGCTTTGTTGAATTCTAAAGCTGCAAGGACCTTCTTCGCCACTGAGGCTTCTCTTAGAAAGCTTTTGGATATGCTGGGTAGTAATCATTTCTTTAGGAATTAAATTACTCCCAATTCCCCATTACATGCTATTGGGAAAAGGAATTGATCATGGTATAAGTACTATAGGTGAAACCGATCTCTCTTTTGATTTTCTTTTGACGTTTTTAAGCAATATAAAATGTGTCACTATGTAAGTCAAATAGAAAAAAAATATTCAAAAAATTTAAAATAAGAAAAATTTGAAAAAAATCAAAAAATATTTTCCAATTTACACTGCACGTTTAGGTGGACGCTTGGACACTATAAAATGGCAGGAAATGAGATGGTAGATTATCCTGCTAGAGGAACACATGTGGACCGCTTTTACAGTCCTTATTTTTAACAATTCTAGCAATAGTTCTAATCGCAAATTGAAGAAAAATTAAAAGAAATTATTTTGATTTGTAATTTATTTGATTGAAAAAACCAAACAGACACGTCGTAGCAAAAAATAAATGAGTATGAGAATTGCTTAAAAATGTCATTAGTGTCATTAACGGTTTTACCTGTAGTATTTGTACCATGGAATGATTACATTTCAATTCCTAAAAAAATATCAAAAGTATTTCATCGTTTTGAGGCTCAAGTCAAAGCCTGCGCCTTTCGTATACTGGCCGTGTGTAAGAAGCGTGTCAAACATTATTATATGAATCAGTGCAAATGTGAGTTCTGCGCATGCGCAAGTTTTGTTTGTTTTAGTGAATTGTAGTAGCGCGTTTAAAAAAAAATATCAAAGGGCTCAAAAAGGGTCACTATCCCCATTACACAAATTGTGCATAGTTTTAGTTATAAAATCTTTGATTAGTCGATTAAATAATGAAAATACCAAAATAGTAAATCACAAAATAAATAAATAAAAATGTTCGTATTTGTTGTTTAAAAAATAATAATAAGCTACAGAGAATTTTTTCATTTGGTAAAATAATGTCATATCCGCTACCTTGGGTATTTTTGGCATGGTTTAATGTTAATTAGTGAAAGGAGTGATAAGAAAAACGAAGTGAATTTATTTACATTTTGTTCAAGTATGCATTTATTTATGCCCCTTTGTTTACAAAAGTTTAACGACATCCTTGAGATTTTGTCTCCTTCTCTCATGGTATATCTGTACTGTAATGTTTGACACGCTTCACTGTTCGGTATTATCTATATAGAAGTATTACATATATGGCTCAAGTACAAAATGTAATTGTCGCGCCATTACTTTTGAAAGGAATGAATGAATTTTTTCAATTACCTTACAAGCAATGGAAAATGTACTTTAGAATTTCCCATTCCTCAAAGGAATTGCAAAAGTAATTGAACTTCATTACTTTTCCAATTACTTTTGGGGTCATATCGGGGTCATATAGGGAAAATAACCCAAAAATTATCCCAAAACGATCTCAAACGACCCTAAAATGATCCCAAATTGTTTCGAAAATGATACTAAAATGGCCCCCCAAGTTGAACCCAAAACGACCCCAATATAATATCACCACAAAATGATCTCAATAGGCCCGCAAATTCCATTTACATAAATCGCAATACGTTTTTATACACCAATCAACATTTAGCATTTCAATTACTTTTCTAATTAATTTAATTAATGGAATGGGCAATTCTCAAGTACATTTTCCATTCCTTGTAATGTAATTGAAAAAACTCCGATTACATTTTCAATTCCTTCAAAAGTAATAGCGCAGCAATTACATTTTGTACTTGATCCTCAAAACGATGAAATACTTTTTTTTTAGGAATTGAAATGTAAGCAATTCCTTTTCCCAATAGCATGTAATGGGGAATTGGGAGTAATTTAATTCCTAAAGAAATGATTACTACCCAGCATATCCGAAAGCTTTCTAAGAGATGCCTCAGAGGCGAAGTAGGTCCTTGCAGCTCTAGAATTTAACAAAGCCGGGTATCTCAGCATTGGCGGGTTCGCACCAGGGACAGATTAAAATAGTCGCGAGTGACGACGCATGAACTGTTACACTGTACAAGACAGCAGCTGCAAGACAAAGGTGCAAAAATCGAGGTCGCCGACTGGAATGACATTCCGGCTTGACCAAGGGCAAGAGTATGGATTCCTGCCATCCCTGCGGAGCCTGAGAGAAATCTCACGATGCTGCGGATAATGAATCCGTCCCTCCCGACGCAGGACTGAAGTGTCACTCTGGTCGGGGATGCGGTAGGGCCTGATAGACAAGTGGTCTTCACCATGAATAAGGAGGCACTCGAGCCGCTTAAAAGTTACAATGGACTAGTGCATTAGAGTGCAGGTCAGATCGTTATCCACGCTGCAACGGGGGATTTGGATATCGAAGAAATGCAAGAGGAAACGGAGGAGTCCGACGCGAAAAGCATGTTATTTGCACAGCACTTTCGCAAAGTGACGTGAACAGCTCGGAGATGGAAGACAGCTTGCTGGATGGGGAGCAACCAATCCTGAGCGCATTATCTCTGATGCTTCAACCAGCAGGGCTACCGTTACGCCAACTCGTCGTTGAGAGACAACCTCCGATAGAAATAAAACAAACTTCAAAAGCTTTCAGTGTTGCTGTTGTTGTTGTAACGAGGTGTAGCCCTGCCTAAATGTCAGAAAGGGTCACCCCGAGTGCATTGCTCTTGGCCGGGTCGGTATAAGAAAACGGCCCGGGTCGTTTCGGCAAGATGGGTACAGCACAAGTACTGGTACCGTTCTCGTAGAATCGGCAATACAAGAAACTACCCGTGTAGGCAATGTAGGTCATTTAGCGTTACCAAGAGTGCAGCAACGGGGAGGCGACTTACTCTTACACCCCTGTTGCTGTAAATTTGTTCGTATCAAGAAGGCATGAAGCCGAGAAGTGTCAAAAACGTCTCGTACTGCTTAACCTTATATTATTAAACAATGATCAATTCCTTTTCTTTTCATGTAAGGTATTGATTACATTTTTCAATTACTGAGGAATGTAATTGTAATTGTAATGGAAATGATTTTACCCAGCTCAGTGAGCAGACAGTTTTGCTGAACTACCAACAAATCATTGAAGAGATTCGATACCAACAGAACAAAACGACATCCACAGCTATTCGGTAGGTGTCTCTGTCTGCTAGGACTCTGCCTATGATCCCAGCTATTAGCATCTAATATACTGAAATGGCCGCAAGAGGAAGCCTCCTCCCTTGTGAGACTGTAGTCATTCTGACTGAACTTCGATTGGACATGGTAATACCAGTTCAGACTCAGTTCCACAATGTTCTGAATGTAGTATTCCGCCTCAGCTACCATACATCTTTCGATTGAAAATCTCTTATAACAATTTTGCTTTGATCGAACCGTGTTACAACTGCCAATTACCTTGGACTTTCGCGTGAAAAAATTGTTGATAATTTTCAGAATATCCGTGTTCATAAGGCAGAATAAAGAGTTAACCCAGATAGTCCCAAGACAAAACCGGGAAGGTAACCAAAATAATTTTTATGTTTTAGAACTTCAATTGTGATTAAAAAGACATGTCTAAACTTTTTTTAAAACATTTAATTCATGAAAGTGGATTTTAAGGCCGTACTATATTTAGTACATTGGGAACATATGCGTTGTGAACGAAAAAATTAATTTTTAGTGTGAAATGAAATAAAACACTTTACATGCACTCCAACGTCGCATTTTGAGCATCTGGTCGTGGTCCGTTCATGACAAAATCCACAACGAGTTTGCTTATCCTGGTGAACCACGAAATGATGCATGCCATCGTAGCGTAAAACTGATCCTTCCAAGCTTCCCCTGGGTCCTTTTGGGTAAGTTTGCTCTTTCCGATTTTGGTGCAGTAATGTCGTTGCAATGACTCTCCTAAATTTCAGCTGGTCCAATTCTCCATTATGTTTTCGATGCAATTGCCATGCATTTTGCACAGCCATGTCAATACAGTGGGTCAATAAACAATGATACCACTTTTTTCCTCTGATTGAAACTCTATATAGGCTGATATTTTGATCGGAACGATCTACTCCACCCATATTGGCATTGTACATATTTATGAGATGGGGTTGCTCCACCCTAATATTTTTTTTTTCACGTCGTGAGTAACGGTTTACTGCATGAACCGGTTGTACTCCAGCAATGTTTGATATAAGGCAAACTATATTGTTATCATGCCACTTCACTGCTATTATATTTTCGTCAGAGATTTTGCGTAGTCGTAGGATCCTCGATCATCCTTTTTCATTATTTTTGAGTTCAACAGAGATGCATCTTTTAGTCTGTTTTCCCTTATTGTTCCGGTTGAGTATAAGTTCCACTCAGTGAGTTTTTCGATCAAAGGAACTGAACTAAAAAAGTTATCGAAAAATAGATGGAACTTCCGATCTGGCCAGTTGTCACGTAAGGCTTGTGCGTACTCGAGCACAACTCCACCTCCAACACCAAAATCCTCATACCTTTTGCTTATGTTTGTTGATGCCCCCTGATATGGTTCAAACCAATTCAAGTAACCTAACCGGGTAGTACCTACCCACAACTTATAGCCGTATCGAATCGGTTTTCCATGGATGTACTGTTTACAACCATGGCGGCTATAATATGGTACCATGGCCTCATCAATTGAATGCATTTCCTCTAATGGTGCATGCTCCATGAATTTTTTATTCATTAGATCGAAAAGAGGCCTTACCTTTGCAAACTTGTCATCAGTATCCAAATGTTGATTGTTGCACACATGAAAATTGGAAAAAATCATATAAAATCGGTTTCTAGCTATTGCATCTGAGATCAGGTCATTGTGACAATCTTTTTCGCGTTCCCAGTACATTTTTTTTCTTGGAACCTGTACGTATCCGCTCAATATCAAAACTCCTATGAATGCTCAAATTTCGCGCTTTTCAAAGTTTGCATTGATGTTTTTTTGTTGGGCATAGTTGTTAGTTTCAGTCAGAATTAGCTCTATTACTTCATCATCAAAAAACTTAAAAAAGAGCTCTAGAGGATTTTCCGATTCCATTGAGAACGGAGGTCCCTCGAAATCCGTAACAGAAAGTTCTAAGTCCTCCTTTACCCAGTTATATCTCTTTTGTTTTTTTGCTTTACGTTTTCGAAGATTCAGCTTTTTTGCTAGCTCGCTCAATGGCAAGTCGTCATCGGAATCATCTGATGAAGTAAGCTCGGCGTTATTTCCTTCAAATACAACTTCTGCTGGAGCCCGCAGTTGAGTAGCTGGAAGGTTATCAATCTGCAGATAGTCCTCGTCCCCGGAGTCTTCATCTGTCAATTCATCCGCTGCATTAATTGGTGGAAAAATACAAATTTCTTCAACTCTATTCCCATTATCATAGTCATCCTCCAAAATAGCAAGTACTTTGTTAAGTGAAACACCCCTATGAAATAATGACAAACACAACACATATAGTCCCAATGTACTAAATATAGTACACCCTAGTTTGTTTAGCCAAAATAGATGAAATTTAAAAAAAAAACCTAAGTTTTTCATATTATACTGAAATATTGAATATATTTCTTCAACCTACCTATAAAATTATTCATTTTTATCTTATATAATATTTTATATTGCCTTACCTTTCGAACCGTATATGGAAATTTTGCATTTTGCAATTTTGTCAAACTTCGACAACACGAAATCTAACTCTTCCATCAACGTGCGATGTATGTCTAACGACTGCTGCAAGCATAATGAACATTTTGTTGCATTGCGCGCTAACGAGTTCAAATGCGAGCATGACGCGACATGATCTAGGTGTACTATATTTAGTACATTGGTACTATCTGGGTTAATAAAGACTTGTATTTCTTTTTGTTAGGCTTAAAGCATGATCCTCAAAACGCCATACTGCACCAGGGTATACAAGAAGTCACTGCCACAGTGTTACAAGCGATGCAAGGGCGTTTCCCTACACCAATGGACGTCGATCCCCATACGCCGCCACCTAGGCCACAGGAATATAAAAAGGCTGAACCACCCAAACCAGCTGAACCAGATGTCAATACAATGAGCGAAGAGGAACGTAAAAAGTATTTCGCTAAAAAGGAAAAAGAAGCGGGTAACGCTGCCTACAAGAAGAAAGATTTCGATACGGCAATGAAGCACTATCAAGCCGCACTCGAACATGATCCAACCGATATTACCTTCCACAATAATATCGCTGCCGTTTATTTTGAGCGTAAACAATATCAAGAATGTATAAAAGAATGCGAAAAGAGTATTGAGGTGGGACGTGAAAATCGTGCCGATTTCAAATTGATTGCCAAAGCGCTGGCACGTATCGGCAATTCGTATCGGAAAATGGAGGATTATAAGCAAGCGAAGACATACTTTGAAAAGGCTATGTCCGAACATCGTACACCCGAAATTAAAACTTCACTTAGTGAGGTTGAAGCTAAGATAAAGGAGGAGGAGAAGCGCGCCTACATAAATCCCGAGTTGGCTGAAGTTGAAAAGGAGTTGGGTAATGAGTTGTTTAAAAAGGGTGATTACAGTGGTGCTGTGAAGCATTACTCCGAAGCAATTAGGCGTAATCCGGATGATCCCAAGTTGTACAGCAATCGCGCGGCTTGCTATACCAAATTGGCTGCTTTCGATTTAGGGCTCAAGGATTGTGAGACATGTATTAAATTGGATGATAAGTTCATTAAGGGATATATACGAAAGGGAAAAATTTTGCAGGGCATGCAAAAATCATCAAAGGCATCGGCTGCTTACTCAAAGGCATTGGAAATTGATCCACAAAATGCTGAAGCACTTGAAGGATACCGCCAGTGTTCAATGTCGTATCAACGTAGTCCCGAAGATGTTATGAAGAATGCAATGGGCGATCCAGAAGTACAACAAATTTTAAAAGATCCAGCTATGCGCGTTATACTTGATCAAATGCAAACCGACCCCAAGGCGGCTAAAGAGTAAGTCGACTTAATTAACTAAACTAAATGGTTTACTAATAATCAACTCTAACTTTTCATTACAGTCATTTACAAAATCCAGCGATAGCTGATAAAATCATGAAACTTATTGAGGCGGGCATCGTTCAAATTCATTAAACTTAACCATTTTGCCTAAAAAGAAATAAACAAGGAAAAATATCAGGCGAAAGAAAATAAAACAAAAATAAGAAAAACAAACGGAAGTTAACGTGTTTTGCAATGCATTTCTACGTCCTCCTCTTAACATACAAATAAACTTAAAGTATATTAAATATATTTATAACAACAAGAATAACGATACTATTCTGTTTGGCTTATGCTTTTCATTTTTTTAACATTACATATTACATACAAAAACAAACTAACTGCAAATGAGCCGTAGATTTATTTACTTTTTATATGGCGTGTGTGGCTTTCTATGAGTTTTCTATTTACTCCATAAAATAATTCATAGTCTTTTAGTTTTAAATTAAGTATTTGAGCAAAAAATTGTAATTCCTTTAATTGAAATAAAATGAAACTTAACCAGTTGAAAGTTTGTCTTACTAATTATTTAACAAAAAAAAAAAATAAGTCTAGAAATTACTCCGAAAATAGCACGAAGATTTCGGAAAGGTTTCCAAAGCAATCGCGTAATAATCGGAAAAAATACCAAAAAGAATCTCGAAGTGATCTGAAAACAGTTCCGAAAAACTTATCGAAAAACTATCGGGAAAAGTTCCAAAACTATCAGAAAAAAATCCCTAAAAGTCAAGAAATTACTTTGAAAACAATTCCGAAAGTCCCAAAATGATCCAAAATCAGTTCGAAAAATGATTCCGAAAACAATCCCGAAAAAGTCCTAAAATTGCGAAAAAAAAATACCAAGGACTGAAACCGAAACCGTAACCGTAACCGATTCATTTTTCAAAACCGAAACCGTAACCGGCATTTTGATCTAAAAAAGAACGAAACCGAAACCGTTTCAAAAGCCGGAACCGGTTCCAAACGGTTTTGAATTTTTTGTATGCATGGAAGATTGTCTAGCAATTTTACAAATGACACGTTTTGACCTCAGTATCAAATTCCTAAAGACGAAATTTAGCTACATATAGCTAAATCATGGCATAGTGGCCCGTATCATATATTTTGACGATTTATTTCATTTAGTATCCATTATAATATTTTTCTATTAGAAAAAGTGGTAATTTTTTTTAAATTATATTGCAGAAATTTCATCCATACATAGCGTTAATAATATTTATTACAATGCACAGCAGCCGGCTGGGTATTGGACCAAACCAACTTTTTTAAGTTTTTCGAAGTTTGCCTCCAAAACTAAGTTACGGGCTTTCGAAGTTCGAAGTTGGACCCTTCGAAAATTTGGTTTTCTAGTTGTTTTGTTTAAAAAATTAAAAAAAAAAACACTTTCAAACATCATGAAATAAAAAAGGTGACAGCAAATGAACAGCTGTTTAATTTTTTTTTCTACTTTTTTTCTGATTTTGATCAACTTTGTTAAGTCAAAAGCCACCTTTTTGTTTACAAACTATCGTGCAAAAATTTTCTAGGAAGAGTTTGTGAGATTTAGTGTGAAATTGGCAAACATCTAAGTGAAAAAAGCAGATGGATGTATAGCAAAGCCTGCAACTTCACCGCAGTGCCCATTTAAATTGCGTTTGGGAGATTACCAAAGCCCGCAACTTCCACACTAAAATTACCAACAAATGGTTAAATAAATGCGAGTTTCAACTTATTTTGCGTGCAAAGCATTTACCGAAAAAGACCAGAATTATATTACAAAACAAGCTGTATTCAATATTTTTTAGGCTGCAAACTTTCAATTAATAAATTTGTAAACAAACCAACGCAGTTTGACAAATATTTGACAGCCCAAAATACTTTTAACAACCTTTCTTATTTCATGATGCTTTCAAATAAAAAGAAAGTGCACCAATCAAGTAAGAGGAGTAGAAGGTCACACCCACATTTAACCTTTTTCAATTTTTTTCACAAAACAATTAGAAAACCAAATCTTGAAATGATCCAATTTCGAACTTCGAAAGCCCGTAACTAATAACTTCGAAATTCAGGGAACGCCAATAAGTAAAAATACTTATCTCTTTATCTCTTAAAAAAGTTTGATTTAGTCCAATATCCAGAAAAATTGGATTTTGTCGTACAGTGGTATTATATTGGAAAAATGTTATAAAAATTCAGACCTATTTTGCAGCTACATACTTAAGTTTTGTAAATTTTTTTGGCGTTCGTGTT
The DNA here is from genome assembly GCA_964058755.1 of Campiglossa producta. Classification (NCBI taxonomy): domain Eukaryota; kingdom Metazoa; phylum Arthropoda; class Insecta; order Diptera; family Tephritidae; genus Campiglossa; species Campiglossa producta. The sequence goes on from CAXKVI010000003.1 coordinate 50,190,593, forward strand.
TTTATTTGGAAACCGAAACCGAAATAAATTTTGAAGAACGACACCGGAACCGAATCGTGTTACAAAACCGAAACCGGAACGTTATTTAAATCGGTGTCATTCCCTGATACCTATATTGTATCGTTAAATTGAAATAATGTCTGAAATCTGCTAATTATTTAATAGGGTGGGGAAGATGATTGAGGGGGTGTAGTGGATGGATGACTGGAGCGAACTGTAAAGGAATCGCGTAAGTATCAGCGGCCAGGAGCGGTTCAAGGATGGGCGGGCCTCCGGTAGGAACAACCCATGCCCGCGAACGATCGATAATATGCGCCCCGTTCCAAGGTGTAAGGGTTAAGAACCACTACCCGCCATGCTGAGCTAGCGAAGGGCAAACACACTGGAACATAAGGGGTTGGTACACGTATACCGCGGTATACGTGTACGTGACACATGGCAGATATCCATGAACCAATTACTACAGATCACGCATTCCGACAACCGTGTATTTGTAATTTAATTTGAGAAAAAAGTTTCTTGTCAAATGACGTCACGGTTTTGAAGTTTCAGTTTGTTTAACTGACTTTTCTCTTCACACTCTCATTGACGTTATTTTTGAAATATTTAAATTAAAAATTTGTAAACATTAATTGTTATCGTCGCGATTCTTAATTTGTTTTAAAAAATATATTGTAAAAATGAAGTGCTTCGTGAGTGGATGCAGAAACTCGTATGAAAAGAACATGTCTCTTCATTTCTTTGGTCTCCCAAATGACTTAAAAATACGGGAAAAGTGGGTGCAGTTCTGTAGCCAGAAAGTTGTCCAACACGCCAAAATATGCAACGAAACATTTTCTTCCCAAAGATTTTGAAAATCTTGTCAGGTTCCAAATGGGTAAGTTATTGGTATTTCTTTGTGAATGCTATAAAATTAACTTGGGTTAATTAAGGGTTTGCAAAATATCTAATTTTAAAAAAAGGCGCAGTACCAAGCCGGAAAACCCGCCCAGAATCAAGTGAATCGATTAACTCACAAGAGAATGTCTTTGCACAGGAAATATTGCCGTTAGCTGAAGTTCCTTTTAAGGAAAATTCTCATTGCAACACTGACGCGTTACTGCAGTTAGAATTGTAATGATACATTTACACTGCACCAAATGCGTCGCATTTGGCGAAGTTATTTCGAGAATGTTTGTCCGCAGAATGAATTTGTTTGCCAAATTAGATGAATTTAATTTAATTTGACCCAATTTGGTGATCAAATTCAATCTGCGGATGAACGGTCTCGAAAAAACTTGGCCAAAAGTGACGCATATGGTGCAGTGTAAACGTAGCTTAAGTAAAGCACATATGTAAATATACAGCCAATATTTATTTATGTACTTATGTGTATGTATATGTATTAGAGAAAATTCAAACCGGGATACAGAAGAGACTAATGGGTCAGTTACATAAATCTTTATTTTGGCTTTACCTCAAACTTTGACTTTGACAGAAAAGTTCAGTATACGTATTTAAACCAAGCATGGCAAATTGGAGACCTCAAAGTTGAAGTGAGGTTAAAATTTGGCAAACTCTCAAATTTTGCTTGCTTTGCGTGCTTTGGCAATCAGATGTTGATGAGTTTGCTTTAATTAAAGAATAAAAAGTTGGAGAAAATAATAATTAATTAATTTTTTCTCTATTAAATTAATAAATTAACCAAAACACTCTGAATGCAAGGAAATAAATAACGAAAACAAATGTACAAAAAGGGAAGCGTCACGGCGTTCATTGTAGCAAACCTCTGAAGTTCGACGCAAAGTTTTGAGGTAGCAAATGTCAGGCGAGGTTAACAAAGCTTTATGTATCCGACCCTTAAGAAGCGGTTGGAACGAAAACTGTGAGTATACATACATATATGCAAATTAAACGATGAGGAAACTGCATTTGGGCGGGGCGTATGGGCGACATTTGGTGCATTTTACATAAATTGCAAGTTGAAAATAAATATGTAGGAACTGTTAGTGTATAGATGAAATTGACTTGAGTAACTAGAAATGTGTGCTCTTTTCCCCTTTTTAGTGAAGCAATGTACTGTGAAAATGTTCTACTACAAAACTGCTCTAAAAAGAGGCTGGAGGATAATACAGAAATGAAGAAAGAACTGTGAGCACAATCTAGATAGAATTTGTATACATTAAATGTTATACTTTTATTTTAACAGTGGGGCACTTAAATGCGAGAATTCATTAATGAAGGAGGGAGAAAAACAGCTCAAGAATTTAATATCTGATTTAGAAGAGCGCATCAGAGGTCTTGAGTTTCATCAGAAAAATTTTGAAACAAAAACTGTCGGTAATTTTTACTCCGGGCCAAATAAAAAAATTAAGCACGGAGCGAAGAAGACATATCGCGGTCGATCACTTTATACTCCACAAGTGCAAAAATGTATAAAGTGCTGAAAAGGAAGGAATTTTCCCGCAGTGCGTACACTTCAGACGTGGGCAAGTAAACTGGACATATCCACAGGAACTATCGATCCAGTGATGCAAATTTTATCGGCTGCGTCTTCTCAGTTGAATGATATCCAAAGAATATGCGTATTAAGCTTTGATGAAATGAAAATAAGAAATGCATATTGTTATGATAAGTCCTCTGACACTTTGCTTGCACCAGTGGATTATGTGCAAGTTGCTATGCTGCGAGGTATGTTTTTACATTGTCAATAAGGTCTATCTTATCATAGGTTTGTTCTATCAATGGAAGCAGCCCGTTTTCTACGACTTTGATTGTAAAATGAGAGTGGATACCATACATGGCATCATAAGCTCTGTACAGAAGTGCGGATATTATGTTGTTGCTGTAGTAAGCGACCTTGCAGGACCGAACAGATCATTATATACGACGCTTGGTGTAAAACTCGACACTCCGTGGTGAGAAATATTTCAATTACACGCTTAAAGATTTGATATGGCCACAGAGATTTGAATGCAACAATTCTTCACTGCAATGAAACCGACAATACCTAAATGAATGCTCAATAATTTGTATTTGTCACTCCTTAGGTTTCTTCACAACGATACTCGCATATATGTTTTTGCGGATGCACCGCATCTAATTAAACTTGTGCGAATCAACTATTTGGATCGTGGATTCAATATAGATGGCAAGGAAGTGAAGAAGGACACAATTGTTGAGTTGCTGGCATGTACTTCAAGTGAGTTATCAATAACTCACAAGATTTCGAGTGCACATCTCACTGTTTCTGGTCCCAAACGGCAAAAAGTTAAAACAGCCGCAAAGCTTTTTTCACACACCATTGCCCAAGCTATAACACGGGCTGCTAGCTTAGGGTACTTGGAAGTTCATACTTACAAAGAAAGCCATAAATTATTCAAATTGGTAACAAATAGTTTCTAACATTTTTTATGTGCACGGAAGAAGATTCTTATTTTCAGATAAACGATTGGTTTGACGTCATGAACGTGAGAGTTCCATATTCCGACGCAAGAGAGCGTGTGCACGCCTATGGTCTAACTAAAGACTTACAAGATACAATTTTGGATTAAATGAGCGATTTGATGAAGAATATGCGTGTACTTACAAAAAAAAAAAAAAACGGTTGCCCTTTCAAAAAGGTAGGTCTGCAACCGAAACCGTAATTAAGACTGGGACCAGCACGTTTTTTGAATCGCTTTATCTCTTGGTATCGCCTGCGCTCTTACATTCTTGGTTTCAACGAGGGCGTACTATCAGAACGCGCAAATACCACCGTAGATGATACACCAGACCTTGTGCTTAAAAACAAGTCACTAACAGGTAATGAAGTAACTTGTCTTTTTAATTAGTATTATAATTACTTTCATTATAATTTTTGATAAGGCACTAAGGCACAGAAGAGCACAGCTGACGACGACGAGCAGAATGAGGCTGAGCGCCTTGCAGTTGACGGCCTTGAGAACCTTGCTGGATATATTTGTCATCGGCTGCATAGTTCAGTGGAAGGTATCCGGGTAGAAGAAGGAGATAAGGTGTGCAGTTGGGTGAACCATGTCGACGAAGGCGGTCTTTCGAAGCCTACACTTGAATGAGCAATGAGCAATTATATAGGAGAGCACTTGAGAAGGTCCAAAAATATAACTGGCGATGACGAAGTAAAGCGTTTATTTTTCCGTACTCGTATGTTCTTCAGGATAAGAGCTTTAAACAAACAAATTACGGACGAAAAGAAAACTCGTAAACGAATGTACAAAAAAATAATAACGTAAAGTAAGTTCAACAAATGTACCTATCTTTTCATCTGCATATACTTAACTGTTATTGTAATACATTTCAGAACCCGCCATAAAGCATACATCTAATTAAACAGAAGTTCGAGAAAAGCCACCGATTTTTATTGAAACGTACAATTTGCAACATACAGACACTAATTAAAGTTGAAAATTATTCAAATTACGTACATAATACATATTATGTATACTACTACTACTTGGTGATCCTCCACTTAGCCGATTCTTGTATCGCAAAAAAAAAATAAAAACAATTGTTTTATTTATCCATTTCGGTTTGTATAGGTTCTGGCAAAGAATCCCAAAGCAAAGTCTTTCGATTTGAAACCAGTGTGGGTATCTACTAGACGATCAGTACAGAAATTCTGTAATCACTTTGAACCACGAGTCGCATCGCAAACATTCTTTTCGATTTGTAAACTAGTAAAAAGCAGCACAGGAGGCACATACATATGTATGTACATATATGAGCCGTTCAGTGCACACAGTGATTAACTCACACTTTCTTTCAGAAGCCTTTCTGATTAACGTCACGCTTTATTGCTATGCTGTTCTCTTATTGTTTTTGTGCTGCATTATAGAATAGTTTAATACAAATAAAAAACCACAACAACAATAAGTTAATCGCATAGCAATATAGCGTAGCATTAATCAGAATGGCTTCTAAAAGAAAATGGAGTTAGTCACTGTGTGCACTGAACGGCTCATATAGCCCCGTTATTATTATTAAACGAGAGTCGAGCTTCTATGCATTTATGGTATGCAATGCTGATATAAAAACTGATATAAACACAACGTCACATTAGCGCTACCCAGCAAACCAAAAGCGAAACGCCCTAAGATTTCAGCTTAATATGAACTTTTTTGTCAGTGAAATTCTAAATAATTTTTCACTGCGAACCGTTTCACCTTTTCATACATTTTTGCTCACAAATCATGTATGCGAGAGTGAGAAAACATACATTTTTTCTTTAATGTTCTTATGTTTAATAACACGAACTTAGAAAAGGAATGCATAAGAGATCGAAAAAGGAAAAGGTAAAAAAGTCAAAAGACGTAGGAAATAAAATGAATAAAAATAAAAAAGGTTAAAAAATAAAAATTAAAAAAAATTCATTCAAAAAAGACTCTTTTTTTGCACTCATTTAGAAGCTAAAAAAAAGTTCGAAAATACTCCTTTATGCATAAGACGGGGAGCTCTTTTAAAAATTACCAGTTTCATAGAAAAATCCAGTCAAATACCAGCATTTTATGACTGTTTGTGATTATTTTAGGAGCTCGGTTTGAATGCAAGCGCTGCGAGGAAAGAGTCCTATGTGCTGGCTTGCTGGGTATACAAACAAAATTATTTTGTAAACATACAAACAAAAAAAATCGCAAACAATCAAAATATTTATATTGAATGAAACTTTTTTCGTTGGATTGCTCGACGCTCAACTTAAAATTTAAGATATTGATTTTTTCGATATCTCAACCCGTTTTGAAGTTATCGCCCAATATGTGGGCCATGTCTGTCTGTATGTTTGTGGTCGTAACAGTATGAAAGTACTGAATGAAATTAAATCGTTGGATTGCTAGACGCTCAACTTAAAGTTTTAGGGCCACTTGCATAAAAGCCGATTAAGCCTAATCGGTGATTAACTTGACAGCTAACCATACAAAATACGTCAATTAAACTCCGGTTAGTCGTTATCAGGTTTTATGCAAGCGGCCCTAAGATATTACTTTTTGCGATATCTCAACGGGTTTTGGGGTTATCGCCCAATATGTGGACCAGGGGTCACCAAAAATGTCTTAGAACAATAGGGAGACAAACTAAAGGTGTCAATGAGTGCTATAATATGCGATGTGATTCATTGAAATATCTGAAATGGGGAGATATCTTGAAATTTCGATAGCTCGACCGGTTTCGGAGGTATCGACGAATATTTCCACAAAAATGTGTTAGTACATTATGGGTATCAAACAGGTATTTTTTATTAAACTTTAAGCTTTATCAGTCCAATGAAAACATTTTTTGTGACCGATATTCGGGTTTATCGAGCAGACAAACTTTCAAGCTTATATGACAACACGACCCTTAGGTGCTGAACTCCAGTCTTTTTGTTGGATTTTATTCTTTGCTAACCCAGCTGAAAAAAAAACAGAAATTATACGCATACGAAGTCGCGGGCACCAGCTAGTACTATGATAAAACTCTAGAAAAGTCGTTATAAAAAAAAAAAAACTTATGGTCTCATTATGTATTGCGAACGATAGCTCACAATACCGCCTAGCCATCGCATTATCTATCATTTTCGTTCGCTCCATTCGTCTGAGCCGTGATATAAATACCATTGTGTATCAATACCAAGTGTAAACTCTTCTGCATAGACGTCAAAATTCCAAAATGAGTTTAACACCTGTTTGAGATTTTGGTTAATAACAAGTGTGATATCATAGACATAGTCGTGAAAACTACAAAGTGAGTTTAGTCACCTGTTTTTAATTTCCTTTTTTGTCTCACTTCTTTCCATCTTCCCATCTCTTTCTACCATTAGGTAAAAGATAGGAGACCGCCATGTTGATGTGCGCAGGATGTTAAACAACGCCATTGCTTTTCTGTTATTCGGTGCTGGCGACATTTTAATATGTGCAGGATGTAAACAAACCGACTTTTTAATGTGTGTTGTCAAAAGAAGAGTTCACACTTGGTATTGATACTCAATGATAAATACTACAGATAAAACCGTTCCCTACAAGAACAATGACGATCATTTGACACAACATGTGATACTAATTACTGGCTGTTTAATTGTCAGCACTCCATACAAACTTTTGATCACACACTCAAGGAGGTTTGCGCAATGCTGACTAAACTACGGTGTACGTGTGAGTTTTTGTCTCACTTCAGCACATTAGTTACACCCTCTAACTGAGCATATATCTGTACTGCTCTCTCTCACTATATTTGTGTCAGTGATGACCATAAAATTGTCACAGCTGACCATTGTCATAAAATGTCAAATATGATAAGTTGCTGTTATTACTATGAATTTTTTTTATTTTTAACTAATGGACAGTGCTTACAAGATAACAAAATTTCTGAAAAATAAATACATATATATTAAAACATAAAATCCAATTATTTATCTATTTTGTTTGTTTTGTGCACTGTTCTGCGGGCTGGTGACCTTGAAGGGGAGACTCCTTTTAACAAACGCCTAGAAAATGAGATCGTTAAAATGTTTCTATTTTTTATTTTTATAATTACCTTGTTTTCTATCTTTATTATATTCTGTTAAGCACGTGGACATTGGAAACTTTCGATATAAATAATAAGCCTGCCATTTTTTCGTTCCCCACTCCGTTGTAAAAGATACTGAGCTATTTGGATCTGGTTGGGGTTACCAAATATGGTGAAATAACGGCCAGTCCAGGTAATGGCTCATCGATGATTATGTATCCACCAAAATTATTACGTATGCGCCCGCCTCCTTTGTTAATTATAGCACCAGCAGAATCTTGTGGATAATGACCAGTGCGAAAATTTCCTGTATTGGGTTCATTTTTGCTAGGCCCTTGTTCAATGCCATCACCCATACCGCGAGATTCCATGCCACCGGATCCCATTCCATCATTATTGTGGTTTCGTCCACCAAAGGAACCACTTTGGTTCATGCCACCAGCACCAAAACCACTACCACGCCACAACAATTATTTATTAATTTTATTTCCACCAAAACCGTCCATGGATATATTAATGGATTTTTACGACGAATTTTTCTTTAAACGATTTGCAGAAAATGCGCGTCAATTTCTAATTACATGGAATTAAGAAAATGCACCATTTGCAGTAATCATTTTATGCTCATATGACAGTCACTTGTGAAAATAGTCAGTATTTTGTCAATAGCGTATCAGCAATGTCAATTTTAGGTGTAAGTGTGTTAGTGAAAAATATCAGCGTTTCTTGTAGGGTTAGTGACACTACCCTACAAGAACACTGACGGTCATTTGACACAACATGTGATACTCATTACTGGCCATCTAATTGTCAGCACTCCATACAAACTTTTGATCACACATTCAAGAAGGTTTGCAAAATGCTGGCTAAACAACTGTGTACGTGTGAGCTTTGTTTCACTCTAACACAACAAAAACGCGTATCGCGCTGTACTACTCACTCCCACACGATTTATTTGATCATTGCTGCTCATAATATTGCCATCACTGACCTTTATCATTTACTGTCAAAAATGATACGCTAATGTTTGTACCAGCGCTGACCATAATAATGTCACAGCTGACCATTTTAAATATCTGCTAAAAATAACATACACTAGTACTGTTTTTTATAATAGACACATTTATTTATATTCTTTTTTTGTTTTTCAATTAACAACTTAAAACTATTTGCACATTTCTTTTTTTTTTTAAATAACATTTGGATAACTAAATCTAATTACTTGAATATTTAAACATTAGCAAAATTAGAATTGATACAAAATATATGGGAAAAAACCGTACATTTCAAAACTCACAGTTATTGTCGTTAGCAGCGATTTTGTCAAATTTTGTATAGAAAATCATGTTAAAAAGTATAATCATGTTACGAAGTATAATTAAGCCTTTATGAAACGAATTTCGTTAAAAAAAAATAACAGAAACCTGGTGCAGGTCTCGTAAGAACTAAAATACTGACTTCGGTGTCAAAACAAAAAAATTAACCTTAAAAATCAATCAACTTAAGAAAATAAAAATCATAGGACAATGCATCATAAAGACAGAAACCTGGTGCAGGTCTTGTAAGAACTAAAATACTGACTTCGGTGTCAAAACCAAAAAAAAAAAAAAACCTTAAAACTAACTTAGTTTGGCTTTAAGAATAAAAATGATGTGACAATACATCATAAAAACAGAACTAAACTACTGACTTCGGTGTCAAAAGAAAAAAATTCACCTTAAAAACTTAACAACTTAAAAAATAAAAATCATATGAAAATGCATTCATGATTATGCCAAAGGATACAAATCATGCTTTTAATGGTTGCTATTTTTTTTTGTTTTTCAAGAAAATAAAAAAATTGAAAAATTACTTAAAATGAATTGCACAAATCCGTTCAAAAACTAATTACTATTTGCACTGTTTTTTTTTTAATATATTTTTGCTGAATGGTACGGCGGTGACTTTTGTATATTGCACTCCGCATGTCTTTTTAAAAGTACTCAAACACACCTAGAAAATTAAATGTTTTAAAAATGTGTTTACTAGCCACTTACATTTTAAGTACCTCGTAACACTGGATCAACCAGAGTCAAACTTCCAAGCGCTCTTTGGTCTCCTCTCCCATCCCAATTGAAGGAAATCAACAAGGAGTCAGTAAAAACGTGCTTCAGTACGCTGTCCACGTCTGTCGACGCCCCTTTCAGCTTTTGTATATACGTAGTCTGGAAAATAAGAAAAAGTAACAATACTTAATTTACTGTATATAATGTTTAGAGTCAAGTATTTCTTACCATCGCTTGATTGAATTCGGGAGTGGCTAAATTGTTTTCGACCTCCAATACCGAATCTAGAGGTAGGATACTTGCGATTTCGTCCAGCGTGCTGTCCCTTATCTCCCCAGTCATAAGACATATCGATTGCTCGACGTGCTTGATAGCAACTTTGCACTCACGAAGGAGTGAATTCTGGGCCAATATTTCCGATTTTTGGACTGACTTTAAAAGAACTCTAATTAAAAAATGGTTCTATAATTTCATTATGTTAGCACTTACATTTTGATCGTGCGCCTCCAAGTTATTGACAATAAGGTTTTGGTTTGTTGTTACCGCGCCAATGGCAGTCATTATTAATGGTAGTTTTTCAAGCAATGTAGTTTGCTGCAATAAAAAATCATCAATCAAAAAATCAGTTTATATGGTAGCTCGTCTAACCTAGTGTCTCTCCCTTAATTTTAGCTAATTTATTAGCAGTTGACACCTACACTACACCTTTTTCAGTTTATATTCAGAGAATTACAATTTATATTCAGAATTTTACAATTCATATTCAGAATTTTCATTTCATATTCAGAAAATTACATTTCATATTCAGAATTTTCATTTCATATTCAGAGAATTACAATTCATATTCAGAATTTTCATTTCATATTCAGAAAATTACAATTCATATTCAGAAAATTACAGTTCATATTCAGAATTAAAATTTCCGAATATGAAATGAAAATTCTGAATATGAATTGTAATTTTCTGAATATGAAATGAAAATTCTGAATATGAATTGTAATTCTCTGAATATGAAATGAAAATTCTGAATATGAAATGTAAATTTCTGAATATAAAATGAAAATTCTGAATATGAATTGTAATTCTCTGAATATAAACTGAAAAAGGTGTAGACAATTACCTAAGAAATTTCCGATAGGGATGTTGATTGACAAAAATATAAACAATAACTTAAGTTTGATCTATGCTTAAGTTGAATTCAACAAAAATCTACGATTATTTCGTTTATTCGATTTTGGCCCAGTTTATCAGTGCAGGTTTAAACCACATTGCGAGTTTAAGCTTAGTTTAAACGGTCAATCTGTATGGGATAAACTAGTCAACTTTGTAGTGTGGCGAATGTTATCAAGAATCGCTCATCTTCCACCACTAGCGTCTCTACCACAACTACAGCTGTTTACATACATGACGTGAGAGCGAGAGAGGGAGAGGCAGCTCGCGTGTTTACGATTGTGGCACAAAGAGGAGATGACGATAGATAAACGCTTCGAGAACACTGTTGCACGAATAAACCAGAAAGGTGTAGACATTTCTAGGTTGTGATGCTGCTGTTTGCTAGGGTATATAAACCGCGCAAAGACAACGCAAATCAATCAGTTTATTTTGAAGTGTTGTACCGTGAAGTACTGAACAGTAAATTAACCCGCGATATTGTACTACGGTTTTTAGTACTGAATAAAGCGTACTACTTATTAAGCAGAATCGGAGTGTTTTATTTAACGTACAGTGATCGAACTCAGGGAAAATAATCAAGGAATCATCGAATTCGTCACAATTGGTGTCAGAAGCGGTATTGTTAAATAAATACAAGGACATTGAAAAGGATAACAAGGACATTGAAAAGGATAACACGGACATTGAAAAGGATAACAAGGACATTGAAAAGGATAACACGGACATTGAAAAGGATAACAAGGACGTTGTAAAGGTAACAAGGATATGGCAAAGTTTAATGACTTGAAGATCCAACAACTCAAAAACGAGTTGGAGAAACGTGGAATGGTAACAACAGGCAATAAGCCAGAGCTACAATCACGTCTACGCGAGGCTATGGAAGCGGAAGGAATCAACGTTGACGATTATGTTTTTCAGCTTTCGGAAGAGGCAGCGACGAAAATAGAAGAGCAAAAGGATACTCCGGATTCAGTGGCAAATGTGGACACAAACTCGCTGTTGGCTGTATTGGCTCAGATGTCGACGAATATAACATCAAAGTTTGAAGAACAGAAAACTTGCATGGCATCTCAGTTGGAACAACAAGAGACACGCTTGGCATCTCAGTGGGAAGAAACGAAGGCGCACATGGCATCTCAGATATTGCAGTTGTCTACACAGCTAGAGGAACAGGAAGCACGTATGTCCTCAAAACTAGAGGCGCGCATGGACGAGAAACTAATGCAGCTTGAGGAGAAAGTCGAAGCCGAGGTGGATGCGTTAAGAAGTCGTATCCAGGAGTTGCAGATGAATCGTCCAAGTGTTTCCACAAGCGTACCCAAGGTAAAAACCCCATCATTTGACGGTTCTGTTCCTTTCCAGGTATTTAAGCTACAATTTGAGAAGACAGCAGCTGTGAACAACTCGGGCGCTGAAGATAAAGTCGCTGCACTCTTCGTAGCATTGAAAGGACCGGCAGCCGAAATCTTACAGACTATTCCTGATGGCGAACGAAACAACTATGAAGCATTGATGGGTGCTGTGGAGAGACGTTATGGTAGCGAGCATCGGAAGCAGATTTACCAAATAGAGCTACAAAATCGCTGCCAGAAGCCCAATGAGACCTTACAAGAATTTGCATCGGACATCGAGAGGTTAGCGCACCTAGCAAACGCGGATGCACCTGTAGAGTACATGGAGAGGGTAAAGATACAAAGTTTCATAAATGGAATACGTGATGTGGAGACGAAGCGGGCCACCTATGCAAATCCAAAGAGATCATTTGCGGAGACGGTATCACATGCTCTAACTCAAGAAACAGCATCACTTTTGTGCAAACCAGCGTACAAAGCTCATCGTGTGGAAGTAGAACGACCAGAGTGGGTGGACGCAATACTAGAAGCATTGAACGGAAAGCAACGGAAAAATGAAGCAGCCATTAAATGCTTCAAGTGCGGAAAATCTGGCCATATCGTGCGTCATTGCAACATCGGCTCCAGAGACTTCGGCAATGCTTGTGGACGTAAGGGTAACGCTGGAGGAGATGACCAAGATGAATGCCCTATAGTTTCTGTGTCGCAGGTCGGAGGGAAAGCAAGTACTGTTACTGTTAGAGGTTTCTTGGACGGAAAAGAGCGGTTATTCACTGTGGATACTGGCGCATCTCATTCCATCATTAGAAGTGACTTGGTCCAAAAGAGAGTACGACCATTGCAGGATGCAAAGTTGCGGACAGTAACTGGTGAAAGTAAGCTGGTTCATGGAGAAGTGCGGTGCAAAGTTGCGATTGGGAATGCGACTACATACCACAACTTCTTAGTGGCAGATATTGTGGATGAAGTCATCATTGGCGTCGACTTCTTGGCTGTGAGAGACATTCACATGAACCTGAGAAATAGAGTTATGAGATACAATGGCCAAGAAGTACCTCTGATCTTTGGACACAACATTGGGTATTACACCAAAGGAGTTTCATTAGAGATGAAGCACAAGGACACTCGAAATGCAAAGGTACCTCCTCGACCAATGGCTTCTATAGACAAATGCCTACTTGAGAATATTTGGAGAAGTCAACAGGAAGATTCAGATCTGGCAAGTGTGATCCGAGGGCTTGAGCGAAACAAACGACCAGCAAGAAAAGAAATGTCAGCAGCGAGTCCAGTTGCCAAGTCATATTGGGCACAATGGAACAGTTTACGAATGGTATCCGGTTGTTTGCATCGAATATGGGAGAGTGAGGATGGTCAATGCGCTCGAAAGCTTATAGCTGTTCCAAGGAAGCGGGTGTCTGATGTTCTCAGGGAAATGCATAACGATCCAAGTGGAGGTCATCTAGGAGTCAAGAAGACCTTGGAGAAGATTAAGCAGACATTTTATTGGGTTGGTTACGGTCAGTCGGTAAAGGAGTGGATTGCCAAATGCGATGAGTGCATCAGAGCAAAGGTGCTGAGGTCCACGAGTCATGGTCTAAGGAGGCAGTGCAACTCAGATGCACCGGTTGAGAGGATTACCTTGGATGAAGCTGGTCCGTTCCCCGGAAGTATAAGCAAAAACATGAAAACCAGGTACGACAAAGCAATGGAAACAGAAGGGTTTCTGGAAGGAGATTTAGTATTCCTTAACAGGCCACAACGGAGGAAAAGTGTGTCTCCCAAAGTTCAGTGCAACTGGGAAGGACCATACAGAGTTGTGAAACGGATCAACGACGTTGTTTACCGCATACAGGCTGTTGGAATGCTACGGAACAAAATGAAAGTGGTTCCCCTGGAGAGACTAGCAACGTTCGGATCGGGAAATGTGTCTGATCGGGACGATCAGACTTAGGTGGAGGGCAGTGTGGCGAATGTTATCAAGAATCGCTCATCTTCCACCACTAGCGTCTCTACCACAACTACAGCTGTTTACATACATGACGTGAGAGCGAGAGAGGGAGAGGCAGCTCGCGTGTTTACGATTGTGGCACAAAGAGGAGATGACGATAGATAAACGCTTCGAGAACACTGTTGCACGAATAAACCAGAAAGGTGTAGACATTTCTAGGTTGTGATGCTGCTGTTTGCTAGGGTATATAAACCGCGCAAAGACAACGCAAATCAATCAGTTTATTTTGAAGTGTTGTACAGTGAAGTACTGAACAGTAAATTAACCCGCGATATTGTACTACGGTTTTTAGTACTGAATAAAGCGTACTACTTATTAAGCAGAATCGGAGTGTTTTATTTAACGTACAGTGATCGAACTCAGGGAAAATAATCAAGGAATCATCGAATTCGTCACAGTAGTTTAAAATTGCACTGAAAAACTGGGCATTAACAAAGAGAATATATCAACAAGAGCCACCACTCGTTATGAAAGCAACGAACAAGATGGATGCCGTTTTCTTTCAGGGTTTCGGTAATTTCGATATAAATATGTTATTGTCTAATCAAAACAAAATGTGTAAAAGGAAATAGAAGAGAACTGAAATAACACAAGAGTCGAAACAAAAATTTACCAGCTGTCGAATTCACAAAACTGAGGAAAACAAAATTACTGAAACCCTGAAAGAAAACGGCATCCATCTTTTTCCTTGCCTTTATAACGAGTGACGGCTCTTGTTGATATATTCTCTTTGGCATTAAACACCATCAGCTGGAAGGAGTCCAGAGGTCGAATGAGAATCATACATCAACCATAAAAAGCCCTAAATTGGAAACTCAAACAGAAGTAATGCTGCTATGAACGTTCCACAGATCGGCTGTTTTTGTTTGGTGCAAACATGCTCTGATTATTACAGACTATTTGAAGATTGGATGTATGTAATAAGTACATACATACATACATATTTTTTATTGTACATACATATATTCAGGTTCCTAACAATTGCCTTACAACGTACGAAAGTTGGAAACAGTATACGCAAAACGATATGATATGCAGATAAATTGTGGCGGGATGCACTTATGGGGTTTTTGCTCCTTGCAGAAAATTCGACTTGTTTAAAACTAAGCTAGACAAAACAATTTGACGACAGCACCTTTCCCAACTGTATTTGAGAAACTGTCTGGGATTATAGTGAATGGATTTGAGAAATGGGCAAATTAATTTCAAAAAAGCTTAGAAATATTCTCAGTTGAAGAAGAAAGTTTTTAGTGCATATATTTTTAAGCATTTCTCAAATACAGTTAGGTACTCTTTCCCATAGATATTCGCAAACTTACTGTGTTCTCTACCGCGCTCATCCGTTTTGTAAGCTCTGCTTGCGTAACCAAAATTTCCCTCAGCATACGCATTGTTTCTGAAATAAAATAAGGGATATATTTTAATTGTCACAAAAAAATAAATAAAAAAAATTACCGTCATTGGGTTGTGGTTGTTGGTTCATCGTCACTAATTGATCTGGTTGATGCTTGTGCTGTCTATATAATCACCTCCTTGTCTATATAATCACCTCCTTGCTTGGGTGCGAATTGTTGTGCCTGCTGCTGTTGGCACATTGACATATACTGCTCTTCTTGTTGCATCGAATAGTTTGGCTCTTTTGCCATCACAATATATTGTTGGCTCGTTACCTTTGCCTGATAATCGTTTCTTTGGAAATTAGATGCCTTAAATCGGCGTTTCTTAATGAATGAAGAGGCTAGGAAAAAAATGATTAAAATTACAATAAATAATTATAAGTTGTTTTATTCAAAAAAAGTAAACTCACCATTTTCCGGCTGGCTGTCCTCCACAATGAACTCATCGAAATTAAAAGATCCGTCGAGGCTCATGTAATAAAAAGGAGCATACAAAGGCCTTAACTGACAAAAAACAGTTCTACTAAAGGAGAACGCTTTAAAATGTGTAATGAGGGTGTACATTAATATACCTAGACTTTCGAAATATTCGGATATCAAACTTTTCTAAAGAAAATTAAAAGAATTTCGACTGTACTTTACTTACTTCGGAAAAAAGTCAAAATTAATTGTTTAGAAAGTACATCCATATCATACTAAAATACAAAAAATGTGAAAATCGCATATTCGAAAAATATGTCAGTTAGGGCCTTTGCGGATTAAGAGCCCATGTTAGAATCATAACCAAATTTTCCTCAACGACCATTGTTATAAATGTGACAATAGTCATATTTTGGTGACCTAGAGTGATTTTTTATTATATAGAAGATATTATTTAGGCAGAATATGTGGGTTGATGCTCAAAATCATGAAATAAATGATGTAATAGGGGAATTAGTAGAAAATTTTGGTCAAAGGGGATGCAGAAGTATTTATAATCAATATCTTCAATAATAATTTCGACATTATCAGTACTTAAATTACTAGCAACAACGATTCCCAGAAAATGTGCAGACTCTAGTGGTTCAGTGAAGTAGTTTTGTGTTCTTTAAAACACATTAAAAACAATTTTTTCTGAATTAGAAGATTTTAAGACATTCACAACTTGTATGGATCCGAATTTTTGACAAAAAAAAAGCAGTCCTTTATCTTGCGATGATTTATAATAAAGGATCCCATTTTTGAGGAGTTTTCAAAAGTTGCATTAAATCCCTGCATTTCATCTAGCCTTAGGAATAGCTGCTGAAGAATACAGTTACCTTTGTTAACCAGTTTCTTAAGGTATTGCATAAAATTTTCGAATTTGTATGCAGAGAACGAATCGAGTGGGCCAAATTGCTTAACACAATCTGCCAAATGAAGCAAACCGTGGACATTGAAACTTATTAGCTCATTCCCATATATACTTCAAAAATAATTAACAAAGTCACATAAAAGCTCTTGTGCAACATCGGATTTTACTATACATGAATTTTCACTTGACAACAACCTTATGGCGCAATGCAATAAACGGAAATGGTAGTATACATCGCTTTCTAAACAATCTTTTAAAAGAAAAATTCCTGTGTATAACAAAAATTGTCTGAACTCAGTCGATTTCCAATGGTTGAGATCGCTCAACTTTCTGGATACACGTCCAAACTCAGAAGGAATGAACTGAGCAACATACCCTATTTTCTCGTTCACGCATTCGACATTAATTTTTTTCAAAATAAGTTTCAGCAGCTTTTTAGTAACTCCCAAATCTACCAGATGCATACAGTCAAGTGGGAATTGGGAGACCATACCAAAGCCAGTTTCTTCCAAAATACTCTTTTTGTCTTTAAATTCAGGAATATGGTGGGAGACATCATATCGTAAGTCAAAAGTTATATCTGATCTTGGAGGCCCAACTTCTTTTGAATAAGACACTCTGTGCTTCTCGTACAGACCGATTTCGCTACATTTCGAGCAACCACATTTGCTAGTATGTCCCATAACACCCGTAACGAACGCTCTAGCAGGGGAGTCGCAAGAAAACAAGCGTACGTCGAATTTTTTCGTGATTTGAGTTGGGCCAACTTTAATTCCCTGTTCTCTCAACATTTGAACTTCGAAGCAGAAATCTTCCATAAAGGCGTTAAGGCTTTCAGGTTTTTTGTAACCAGAAAAACAGGCAATCAGAAACGGACGGATATTGGGAAAATGAGAGAGTGCGCCAAGAATAGGCCATAAAACTTGGGTTGAACTATTAAAGGGGCTTAAACCATCAATTCCTATGTCAATTAGGACTTCATCGAGTTGTTCAAGATCGGTAAAGGGGTAATTAAGAAAATATCTCTGTATCCCGATATAAAAAAATTCGCCATTTGGAATATGCTTAATAGCTACCGTTCCCCTACTGGTATGCATTAAAGTTTTGACCGAAAGGGGTAATCCTTATACCTTCATTCTGTTCAAAGTTTTTAGTAAATCTTGAACTGAACATTGGGTCTCGTTATTCCGAATGGCCCATCCCCTAATTTCGTCAGAATTGCTAACACCACTTGGAGTATGATAGCTTCTCAAGAGCGGGAGAGTACTTTCCTGTGGAAAACTTATAGAAGGAACACCTTTTTCGATTGGTAACACATTTTCAGATGCATTTGCACAACATACAACGCCTGTAGAAGATGCTCCTTCTTCGATCGTAAACACATTTTCAAAATTTAGAAAACT
The DNA here is from genome assembly GCA_964058755.1 of Campiglossa producta. Taxonomy (NCBI): domain Eukaryota; kingdom Metazoa; phylum Arthropoda; class Insecta; order Diptera; family Tephritidae; genus Campiglossa; species Campiglossa producta. The sequence goes on from CAXKVI010000003.1 coordinate 50,208,783, forward strand.
TATAGAAGGTGCACCTTCTTCGATTGGTAACACATTTTCAAATGCATTTGCACAACAAACTACAACGCCTGTAGAAGATGCACCTTCTTCGACAGGAAAAACACTTTAAAAATTTAGAGCTCTGGAATCAACTTCTTCAACTGCTCCATAAGGTGAGCCACTTGCAGGAGAGAATTCCTCAAAGATCGGAAATTCAAAACATTCGGTTGCAGAAGCAATTTCTCCGGCTGGAAATGCAACTGCATCCACTTTTGAAACATTTTCCGCGTCAAGTTTTTGGGTGCGCCCCACACATTCTCCCAACTTTATATATTTTTTCACTCTAGATTCAAAAATCGCTTCTTCTTTCTTAATTAAACTTTGATGTTTTCTTTTGTTCATTTTAAAGTACTTATCTCCAATTAAAAGTGTTAAAATATCCGCTTAAATCTTTTTGAATTATTCACTAGTCAGTTTTTAAAGTTGAATGCACGGCGTTTAAAAGTTTCGCGGAATTGTGAAAATGCACCACTGGTTATTATTGTGGCGAATGTTCTCAAGAATCGCTCATCTCCCAACTCTAGCGTATTTCCATCACTAGCGTCACTACCACAACTACAGCTGTTTAGATACATGGCGTGAGAGCGACAGAGGGAGAGGCAGCTCGCGTGTTTGCTAATGTGGCACAAAGAGGAGATGACGATAGATAAACGCTTCGAGAACACTGTTGCACGAATAAACCAGAAAGGTGTAGACATTTCTAGGTTGTGAAGCTGCTGTCTGCTAGGGTATATAAACCGCGCAAAGACAACGCAAATCAATCAGTTTATTTTGAAGTGTTGTACAGTGAAGTACTGAATAGTGAATTAACCCGCGATATTGTACTACGGTTTTTAGTAGTGAATAAAGCGTACTACTTATTAAGCAGAATCGGAGTGTTTTATTTAACGTACAGTGATCGAACTCAGGGAAAATAATCAAGGAATCATCGAATTCGTCACAATTGGTGTCAGAAGCGGTATTGTTAAATAAATACAAGGACCTTGAAAAGTATAACAAGGACATTGAAAAGGATAACAAGGACATTGAAAAGGATAACACGGACATTGAAAAGGATAACAAGGACATTGTAAAGGTAACAAGGATATGGCAAAGTTTAATGACTTGAAGATCCAACAACTCAAAAACGAGTTGGAGAAACGTGGAATGGTAACAGCAGGCAATAAGTCAGAGCTACAATCACGTCTACGCGAGGCTATGGAAGCGGAAGGAATCAACGTTGACGATTATGTTTTTCAGCTTTCGGAAGAGGGAGCGACGAAAATAGAAGAGCAAAAGGATACTCCGGATTCAGTAACAAATGTGGACACAAACTCTCTGTTGGCTGTATTGGCTCAGATGTCGACGAATATAACATCAAAGTTTGAAGAACAGAAAACTTGCATGGCATCTCAGTTGGAACAACAGGAGACACGCATGGCATCAAAGTTGGAGGAACAGAAGACACACATGGCATCTCAGTTGGAAGAACAGAAAACTTGCATGACATCTCGGCTGGAACAGGTGTCATCACAGATCTCCGCTCAAATGGAGGAACAGCGGTCATTTATCACTTCGCAGTTGGAAGCACAGGAGGTGTTGGTGTCCTCAAAACTGGAAGCACAAGATGCAAAGATTGCACAGCTGCAGGATAAAATGGACGCTGAAGTCAATGCGCTGAGAGGACGTATCCAAGAGTTGCAGCTGAATCGTCCATCTGTTTCAACAAGCACACCCAAGGTAAAAACCCCATCCTTTGACGGTTCTGTTCCTTTCCAGGTATTTAAGCTACAATTTGAGAAGACAGCAGCTGTGAACAACTGGGGCGCTGAGGACAAAGTCGCTGCTTTATTTGTGGCATTGAAAGGACCTGCAGCCGAAATCTTACAGACTATTCCGGACGCTGCAAGAAACAACTATGAAGCGTTGATGGGAGCCGTTGAAAGACGTTACGGCAGCGAGCATAGGAGACAGATACATCAAATAAAGCTACAGAATCGCTTCCAGAAGACTAATGAGACATTGCAGGAGTTTGCATCAGATATCGAGAGGTTAGCCCATCTGGCAAACGCAGACGCACCAGTGGAATACATCGAAAGGGTAAAAATCCAAAGCTTCATAAATGGAATACGTGATGTGGAGACAAAGCGAGCCACATATGCCAATCCAAAGAGATCATTTGCGGAGACGGTATCACATGCTCTAACACAAGAAACAGCCTCGCTTTTGAGTAAACCCACGTACAAAGCTCACCGCGTGGAAGTGGAGACGCCAGACTGGGCCGAAAAAATTGACAAAATCCTAGAAGCACTAAACGGGAAGCAACAGAAAAATGAAGGGGTTATTAAGTGCTTCAAGTGCGGAAAACCTGGTCATATTGCACGTTATTGTGGATCTGGATCTAGCTCCAATAATTCCAGTAATGCAAGCGGACGTAAGCGCAAGGCTGAAGGAGATGAGCAAGTCTCCCAATCCAACCAACCGTTAAACTAAAGAGAGTCAGCCGCAAGGGGCATAGGCTGGCTCCCGCAATTGGATGCCCCATAATCTCTGTCTCACAGATCGGAAGGAAGTCAAGTAATGTTACTGTTGGAGGACTCGTGTACGGAAAAGAGCGTTTACTGACTATTGATACGGGCGCATCTCATTCCATCATTCGATCTGATTTAGTCAACAAAGAAGTGAGGCCATTACATGGAGCAAAATTGCGTACGGCGACTGGTGAGGACACTCAAGTCCAAGGAGAAATAACATGTGAAATCGGAATTGGAAATGTCACCGTACTGCACAATTTTATAGTGGCAGATATTGTTGATGAGATCATAGTTGGTGTGGATTTCTTAAGCAACCAAGGCATCAAGATCGACATGCAAAACAGGACCATGAGCTATAAGAACATGGATGTGCCACTCAATTTTGGTTACGAGAACAAGTACATCAGTAAGCGGGTACTCGTGGAAGATAGCCAACAAATTCCACCGAAGTCGGAGGCAGTCGTTTGGGCAAGGATTGATGGAGATTATGGGACAAACAAATTGTGGGTTGTCGAGGCAGCAAACAATTCAAAGACGGATATACTAGTAGGAAAAACACTGGCTATGACAAAACAAGATGGACGTATACCGGTAAGAGTACTAAATGAGTTCCGATCGCCGATCAAGCTTTCCAAAGGAGCTATATTGGGACAATGTCAGGAGGTGGAGGTGATTATAAACTGTGAACAGCTCCAGGGAAATGTCTCTACCAGCAACAGTAATCTATCAGATAATATCACGGCGTGGACGCAAGAGCACGAAGAAGACCACCAGAGTAAGGCAAACCAACTTCTACTAAAGTACTCTACCATATTTGACAAGGATGGCTCCAAACCAGGTCGGACCAATGTAGTGAAGCATCACATTGATACCGGTGACGCGAGACCAATCCGCCAAGCTCTTCGAAGTGTTCCATTGGCCAAACGCCAAGTGGTAAGAGAAATTATACAAGAAATGAGTGACAGCGGCGTGATCGAACCATCAGCTAGTCCATGGAGCTCACCGGTAGTGCTAGTGAAGAAAAAGGATGGAAAAATGCGGTTCTGTGTGGACTACCGGAAGTTGAACGACGTAACGAAAAAGGACAGCTATCCATTACCCAGAATTGACGATACTCTGGACTCACTATCTGGTACGAAATGGTTCTCAACACTGGACTTGAAAAGCGGCTATTGGCAAGTAAAGGTGAAAGATGAGGATAAGGAAAAGACAGCCTTCAGCATTGGAGAGGGGCTGTGGCAATTTACGGTAATGCCCTTTGGACTATGTAACGCTCCAGCTACTTTTGAGAGACTCATGGATCAAGTATTGAAAGGACTGCATTGGAAAACATGTTTGGTGTACCTGGATGACATCATCGTGCTGGGAAAAAGCTTTGAGGAACACCTTAAGAACTTGGAGGAAGTTTTCCAAAGGATAGCTGGCGCCGGTCTGAAATTAAGTCCCAAAAAGTGTGCATTGTTCAAGAAGGAAGTAAGTTACTTAGGTCACAAGGTTACTACGGAGGGAATTTGCACTGCTAAAGAGAAGATCGAAGCAGTAAAGGATTGGCCAAGACCGAAAAATTTACATGAGCTACGAAGTTTCCTCGGACTGTGCACGTATTATCGTCGATTTGTACCGAATTTCGCCAGCGTAGCCAGTAGCCTTCATGAGTTGACCAGGAAGAATATGTCATTTGATTGGAAGAAGGAACATGAAGTGGCTTTCCAAACCTTGAAGGAACGGCTGTGCACTGCCCCAATGTTAGCGTATCCAATCCCAGGCTCAACATTTATTTTGGATACAGACGCGAGCGGTTACGCGATTGGAGGGGTTTTGTCACAGATTGTCGATGGGCAGGAGAAGGTAGTGGCGTACTATAGCCGCACAATTGGGAAGCCCGAAAGGAACTATTGTGTAACACGGAGAGAATTACTGGCATTGGTGGAGTGCATCAAGCATTTCCACAAGTATCTCTATGGACAGCGATTTCACGTCAGGACAGACCATGCAGCCTTGAAATGGCTCTTGCAGTTCCGTAATCCAGAAGGTCAATTGGCACGGTGGATAGAGCGACTACAAAGTTATGACTTTTCCATAGAGCATCGCAAAGGCAGCAACCACGGCAATGCTGATGCAATGTCCCGGCGACCATGTAACCTAGAATGCAAGCATTGTTCGAAAGCTGAGGCCAAGGAAGATGTTATAGATGTGCGGCTAATGACTATAACATCTACGGACGAATGGAACATGGATCAACTAAGGAAGCATCAGCTAGAGGACCCAGATCTGGTACGTGTGATGCAAGGAATCGAGCAAAACGAACGACCAACAAGAGAGGAGATGTCAGCAGAGAGTCCTGTTGCCAAGTCATATTGGGCACAGTGGAACAGTCTGAAATTGGTATCCGGTTGCTTACATAGAGTATGGGAAAGCGAAGATGGTCAATGCGCCCGGAAGCTCGTAGTTGTCCCAAGGAAGAAAATCTCTGATGTTTTGAATGAGCTACATAATGGCCCAAGTGGAGCTCATCTCGGAGTCACGAAAACGTTGGAGAAAGTCAAGCAGAGATTCTATTGGATTGGTTGCCGGCAGTCGATCGCGGAGTGGATTGCCAAATGTGAGGTGTGCATCAAAGCAAAGGGTCCGAAGTCGAGAAGTCATGGACAGATGAAGCAGTACAACACAGGTGCACCGTTTGAGAGGATTGCCATGGATGTAGCTGGCCCATTTCCTACTAGCAAACTCGGGAACAAGTACGTATTAGTTGTTATGGACTATTTCAGCAAATGGCCAGAAGTTTACCCGATTCCAAATCAAGAGGCAGAAACCATTGCAGAGGTGTTCACTATCAATTGGATAGCGAGGTTTGGTGTACCGATGGAGTTACATTCTGACCAAGGCAGGAATTTCGAATCAGTCGTATTCCAAGAAATGTGCAAGATATTGGGTATTCGGAAAACTCGAACAACTGCATTGCATCCTCAGTCAGATGGCATGGTGGAACGTTTCAATCGAACCTTGGAAGAGCACATGAGGAAAGTAGTCGATAAGTTCCAGAAAGATTGGGATACGCACATCTCCTTGTTCCTGATGGCATATCGCTCGGCAATACATGAAACAACGGGTCAGACTCCGGCAAAAGTAATTTTTGGGAATGATCTGCGGTTGCCAGCTGACTTGAAGTTTGGGATAAATGCTGATGAAGGAATAAATGCCAGGAAATCCACTAGCATCTTGGAAGAAGAAATGAGAGAAATACACGATCTTGTAAGACAACGGACGAAGATCATGAGTGATAAGATGAAAGCCAGATACGACAAAGCCATCAACTCGGAAGGTTTTAAAGAAGGGGATTTAGTGCTGTTATACAACCCACAACGAAAGAAAGGTTTGTCCCCAAAACTGCAATGTAACTGGGAAGGCCCATATAAAGTAATAAAGCGGATAAATGATGTTGTCTACCACATACAAACTGTTGGAAGACCACGAAACAAAATGAAGGTGGTTCATCTGGATAGGCTAGCAACGTTTGGATCGGGAAATGTGTCTGATCGGGACGATCAGACTTAGGTGGAGGGCAGTGTGGCGAATGTTCTCAAGAATCGCTCATCTCCCAACTCTAGCGTATTTCCATCACTAGCGTCACTACCACAACTACAGCTGTTTAGATACATGGCGTGAGAGCGACAGAGGGAGAGGCAGCTCGCGTGTTTGCTAATGTGGCACAAAGAGGAGATGACGATAGATAAACGCTTCGAGAACACTGTTGCACGAATAAACCAGAAAGGTGTAGACATTTCTAGGTTGTGAAGCTGCTGTCTGCTAGGGTATATAAACCGCGCAAAGACAACGCAAATCAATCAGTTTATTTTGAAGTGTTGTACAGTGAAGTACTGAATAGTGAATTAACCCGCGATATTGTACTACGGTTTTTAGTAGTGAATAAAGCGTACTACTTATTAAGCAGAATCGGAGTGTTTTATTTAACGTACAGTGATCGAACTCAGGGAAAATAATCAAGGAATCATCGAATTCGTCACAATTGGTGTCAGAAGCGGTATTGTTAAATAAATACAAGGACCTTGAAAAGTATAACAAGGACATTGAAAAGGATAACAAGGACATTGAAAAGGATAACACGGACATTGAAAAGGATAACAAGGACATTGTAAAGGTAACAAGGATATGGCAAAGTTTAATGACTTGAAGATCCAACAACTCAAAAACGAGTTGGAGAAACGTGGAATGGTAACAGCAGGCAATAAGCCAGAGCTACAATCACGTCTACGCGAGGCTATGGAAGCGGAAGGAATCAACGTTGACGATTATGTTTTTCAGCTTTCGGAAGAGGGAGCGACGAAAATAGAAGAGCAAAAGGATACTCCGGATTCAGTAACAAATGTGGACACAAACTCTCTGTTGGCTGTATTGGCTCAGATGTCGACGAAAATAACATCAAAGTTTGAAGAACAGAAAACTTGCATGGCATCTCAGTTGGAACAACAGGAGACACGCATGGCATCAAAGTTGGAGGAACAGAAGACACACATGGCATCTCAGTTGGAAGAACAGAAAACTTGCATGACATCTCGGCTGGAACAGGTGTCATCACATATCTCCGCTCAAATGGAGGAACAGCGGTCATTTATCACTTCGCAGTTGGAAGCACAGGAGGTGTTGGTGTCCTCAAAACTGGAAGCACAAGATGCAAAGATTGCACAGCTGCAGGATAAAATGGACGCTGAAGTCAATGCGCTGAGAGGACGTATCCAAGAGTTGCAGCTGAATCGTCCATCTGTTTCAACAAGCACACCCAAGGTAAAAACCCCATCCTTTGACGGTTCTGTTCCTTTCCAGGTATTTAAGCTACAATTTGAGAAGACAGCAGCTGTGAACAACTGGGGCGCTGAGGACAAAGTCGCTGCTTTATTTGTGGCATTGAAAGGACCTGCAGCCGAAATCTTACAGACTATTCCGGACGCTGCAAGAAACAACTATGAAGCGTTGATGGGAGCCGTTGAAAGACGTTACGGCAGCGAGCATAGGAGACAGATACATCAAATAAAGCTACAGAATCGCTTCCAGAAGACTAATGAGACATTGCAGGAGTTTGCATCAGATATCGAGAGGTTAGCCCATCTGGCAAACGCAGACGCACCAGTGGAATACATCGAAAGGGTAAAAATCCAAAGCTTCATAAATGGAATACGTGGTGTGGAGACAAAGCGAGCCACATATGCCAATCCAAAGAGATCATTTGCGGAGACGGTATCACATGCTCTAACACAAGAAACAGCCTCGCTTTTGAGTAAACCCACGTACAAAGCTCACCGCGTGGAAGTGGAGACGCCAGACTGGGCCGAAAAAATTGACAAAATCCTAGAAGCACTAAACGGGAAGCAACAGAAAAATGAAGGGGTTATTAAGTGCTTCAAGTGCGGAAAACCTGGTCATATTGCACGTTATTGTGGATCTGGATCTAGCTCCAATAATTCCAGTAATGCAAGCGGACGTAAGCGCAAGGCTGAAGGAGATGAGCAAGTCTCCCAATCCAACCAACCGTTAAACTAAAGAGAGTCAGCCGCAAGGGGCATAGGCTGGCTCCCGCAATTGGATGCCCCATAATCTCTGTCTCACAGATCGGAAGGAAGTCAAGTAATGTTACTGTTGGAGGACTCGTGGACGGAAAAGAGCGTTTACTGACTATTGATACGGGCGCATCTCATTCCATCATTCGATCTGATTTAGTCAACAAAGAAGTGAGGCCATTACATGGAGCAAAATTGCGTACGGCGACTGGTGAGGACACTCAAGTCCAAGGAGAAATAACATGTGAAATCGGAATTGGAAATGTCACCGTACTGCACAATTTTATAGTGGCAGATATTGTTGATGAGATCATAGTTGGTGTGGATTTCTTAAGCAACCAAGGCATCAAGATCGACATGCAAAACAGGACCATGAGCTATAAGAACATGGATGTGCCACTCAATTTTGGTTACGAGAACAAGTACATCAGTAAGCGGGTACTCGTGGAAGATAGCCAACAAATTCCACCGAAGTCGGAGGCAGTCGTTTGGGCAAGGATTGATGGAGATTATGGGACAAACAAATTGTGGGTTGTCGAGGCAGCAAACAATTCAAAGACGGATATACTAGTAGGAAAAACACTGGCTATGACAAAACAAGATGGACGTATACCGGTAAGAGTACTAAATGAGTTCCGATCGCCGATCAAGCTTTCCAAAGGAGCTATATTGGGACAATGTCAGGAGGTGGAGGTGATTATAAACTGTGAACAGCTCCAGGGAAATGTCTCTACCAGCAACAGTAATCTATCAGATAATATCACGGCGTGGACGCAAGAGCACGAAGAAGACCACCAGAGTAAGGCAAACCAACTTCTACTAAAGTACTCTACCATATTTGACAAGGATGGCTCCAAACCAGGTCGGACCAATGTAGTGAAGCATCACATTGATACCGGTGACGCGAGACCAATCCGCCAAGCTCTTCGAAGTGTTCCATTGGCCAAACGCCAAGTGGTAAGAGAAATTATACAAGAAATGAGTGACAGCGGCGTGATCGAACCATCAGCTAGTCCATGGAGCTCACCGGTAGTGCTAGTGAAGAAAAAGGATGGAAAAATGCGGTTCTGTGTGGACTACCGGAAGTTGAACGACGTAACGAAAAAGGACAGCTATCCATTACCCAGAATTGACGATACTCTGGACTCACTATCTGGTACGAAATGGTTCTCAACACTGGACTTGAAAAGCGGCTATTGGCAAGTAAAGGTGAAAGATGAGGATAAGGAAAAGACAGCCTTCAGCATTGGAGAGGGGCTGTGGCAATTTACGGTAATGCCCTTTGGACTATGTAACGCTCCAGCTACTTTTGAGAGACTCATGGATCAAGTATTGAAAGGACTGCATTGGAAAACATGTTTGGTGTACCTGGATGACATCATCGTGCTGGGAAAAAGCTTTGAGGAACACCTTAAGAACTTGGAGGAAGTTTTCCAAAGGATAGCTGGCGCCGGTCTGAAATTAAGTCCCAAAAAGTGTGCATTGTTCAAGAAGGAAGTAAGTTACTTAGGTCACAAGGTTACTACGGAGGGAATTTGCACTGCTAAAGAGAAGATCGAAGCAGTAAAGGATTGGCCAAGACCGAAAAATTTACATGAGCTACGAAGTTTCCTCGGACTGTGCACGTATTATCGTCGATTTGTACCGAATTTCGCCAGCGTAGCCAGTAGCCTTCATGAGTTGACCAGGAAGAATATGTCATTTGATTGGAAGAAGGAACATGAAGTGGCTTTCCAAACCTTGAAGGAACGGCTGTGCACTGCCCCAATGTTAGCGTATCCAATCCCAGGCTCAACATTTATTTTGGATACAGACGCGAGCGGTTACGCGATTGGAGGGGTTTTGTCACAGATTGTCGATGGGCAGGAGAAGGTAGTGGCGTACTATAGCCGCACAATTGGGAAGCCCGAAAGGAACTATTGTGTAACACGGAGAGAATTACTGGCATTGGTGGAGTGCATCAAGCATTTCCACAAGTATCTCTATGGACAGCGATTTCACGTCAGGACAGACCATGCAGCCTTGAAATGGCTCTTGCAGTTCCGTAATCCAGAAGGTCAATTGGCACGGTGGATAGAGCGACTACAAAGTTATGACTTTTCCATAGAGCATCGCAAAGGCAGCAACCACGGCAATGCTGATGCAATGTCCCGGCGACCATGTAACCTAGAATGCAAGCATTGTTCGAAAGCTGAGGCCAAGGAAGATGTTATAGATGTGCGGCTAATGACTATAACATCTACGGACGAATGGAACATGGATCAACTAAGGAAGCATCAGCTAGAGGACCCAGATCTGGTACGTGTGATGCAAGGAATCGAGCAAAACGAACGACCAACAAGAGAGGAGATGTCAGCAGAGAGTCCTGTTGCCAAGTCATATTGGGCACAGTGGAACAGTCTGAAATTGGTATCCGGTTGCTTACATAGAGTATGGGAAAGCGAAGATGGTCAATGCGCCCGGAAGCTCGTAGTTGTCCCAAGGAAGAAAATCTCTGATGTTTTGAATGAGCTACATAATGGCCCAAGTGGAGCTCATCTCGGAGTCACGAAAACGTTGGAGAAAGTCAAGCAGAGATTCTATTGGATTGGTTGCCGGCAGTCGATCGCGGAGTGGATTGCCAAATGTGAGGTGTGCATCAAAGCAAAGGGTCCGAAGTCGAGAAGTCATGGACAGATGAAGCAGTACAACACAGGTGCACCGTTTGAGAGGATTGCCATGGATGTAGCTGGCCCATTTCCTACTAGCAAACTCGGGAACAAGTACGTATTAGTTGTTATGGACTATTTCAGCAAATGGCCAGAAGTTTACCCGATTCCAAATCAAGAGGCAGAAACCATTGCAGAGGTGTTCACTATCAATTGGATAGCGAGGTTTGGTGTACCGATGGAGTTACATTCTGACCAAGGCAGGAATTTCGAATCAGTCGTATTCCAAGAAATGTGCAAGATATTGGGTATTCGGAAAACTCGAACAACTGCATTGCATCCTCAGTCAGATGGCATGGTGGAACGTTTCAATCGAACCTTGGAAGAGCACATGAGGAAAGTAGTCGATAAGTTCCAGAAAGATTGGGATACGCACATCTCCTTGTTCCTGATGGCATATCGCTCGGCAATACATGAAACAACGGGTCAGACTCCGGCAAAAGTAATTTTTGGGAATGATCTGCGGTTGCCAGCTGACTTGAAGTTTGGGATAAATGCTGATGAAGGAATATATGCCAGGAAATCCACTAGCATCTTGGAAGAAGAAATGAGAGAAATACACGATCTTGTAAGACAACGGACGAAGATCATGAGTGATAAGATGAAAGCCAGATACGACAAAGCCATCAACTCGGAAGGTTTTAAAGAAGGGGATTTAGTGCTGTTATACAACCCACAACGAAAGAAAGGTTTGTCCCCAAAACTGCAATGTAACTGGGAAGGCCCATATAAAGTAATAAAGCGGATAAATGATGTTGTCTACCACATACAAACTGTTGGAAGACCACGAAACAAAATGAAGGTGGTTCATCTGGATAGGCTAGCAACGTTTGGATCGGGAAATGTGTCTGATCGGGACGATCAGACTTAGGTGGAGGGCAGTGTGGCGAATGTTCTCAAGAATCGCTCATCTCCCAACTCTAGCGTATTTCCATCACTAGCGTCACTACCACAACTACAGCTGTTTAGATACATGGCGTGAGAGCGACAGAGGGAGAGGCAGCTCGCGTGTTTGCTAATGTGGCACAAAGAGGAGATGACGATAGATAAACGCTTCGAGAACACTGTTGCACGAATAAACCAGAAAGGTGTAGACATTTCTAGGTTGTGAAGCTGCTGTCTGCTAGGGTATATAAACCGCGCAAAGACAACGCAAATCAATCAGTTTATTTTGAAGTGTTGTACAGTGAAGTACTGAATAGTGAATTAACCCGCGATATTGTACTACGGTTTTTAGTAGTGAATAAAGCGTACTACTTATTAAGCAGAATCGGAGTGTTTTATTTAACGTACAGTGATCGAACTCAGGGAAAATAATCAAGGAATCATCGAATTCGTCACAATTGGTGTCAGAAGCGGTATTGTTAAATAAATACAAGGACCTTGAAAAGTATAACAAGGACATTGAAAAGGATAACAAGGACATTGAAAAGGATAACACGGACATTGAAAAGGATAACAAGGACATTGTAAAGGTAACAAGGATATGGCAAAGTTTAATGACTTGAAGATCCAACAACTCAAAAACGAGTTGGAGAAACGTGGAATGGTAACAGCAGGCAATAAGTCAGAGCTACAATCACGTCTACGCGAGGCTATGGAAGCGGAAGGAATCAACGTTGACGATTATGTTTTTCAGCTTTCGGAAGAGGGAGCGACGAAAATAGAAGAGCAAAAGGATACTCCGGATTCAGTAACAAATGTGGACACAAACTCTCTGTTGGCTGTATTGGCTCAGAAGTCGACGAATATAACATCAAAGTTTGAAGAACAGAAAACTTGCATGGCATCTCAGTTGGAACAACAGGAGACACGCATGGCATCAAAGTTGGAGGAACAGAAGACACACATGGCATCTCAGTTGGAAGAACAGAAAACTTGCATGACATCTCGGCTGGAACAGGTGTCATCACAGATCTCCGCTCAAATGGAGGAACAGCGGTCATTTATCACTTCGCAGTTGGAAGCACAGGAGGTGTTGGTGTCCTCAAAACTGGAAGCACAAGATGCAAAGATTGCACAGCTGCAGGATAAAATGGACGCTGAAGTCAATGCGCTGAGAGGACGTATCCAAGAGTTGCAGCTGAATCGTCCATCTGTTTCAACAAGCACACCCAAGGTAAAAACCCCATCCTTTGACGGTTCTGTTCCTTTCCAGGTATTTAAGCTACAATTTGAGAAGACAGCAGCTGTGAACAACTGGGGCGCTGAGGACAAAGTCGCTGCTTTATTTGTGGCATTGAAAGGACCTGCAGCCGAAATCTTACAGACTATTCCGGACGCTGCAAGAAACAACTATGAAGCGTTGATGGGAGCCGTTGAAAGACGTTACGGCAGCGAGCATAGGAGACAGATACATCAAATAAAGCTACAGAATCGCTTCCAGAAGACTAATGAGACATTGCAGGAGTTTGCATCAGATATCGAGAGGTTAGCCCATCTGGCAAACGCAGACGCACCAGTGGAATACATCGAAAGGGTAAAAATCCAAAGCTTCATAAATGGAATACGTGATGTGGAGACAAAGCGAGCCACATATGCCAATCCAAAGAGATCATTTGCGGAGACGGTATCACATGCTCTAACACAAGAAACAGCCTCGCTTTTGAGTAAACCCACGTACAAAGCTCACCGCGTGGAAGTGGAGACCCCAGACTGGGCCGAAAAAATTGACAAAATCCTAGAAGCACTAAACGGGAAGCAACAGAAAAATGAAGGGGTTATTAAGTGCTTCAAGTGCGGAAAACCTGGTCATATTGCACGTTATTGTGGATCTGGATCTAGCTCCAATAATTCCAGTAATGCAAGCGGACGTAAGCGCAAGGCTGAAGGAGATGAGCAAGTCTCCCAATCCAACCAACCGTTAAACTAAAGAGAGTCAGCCGCAAGGGGCATAGGCTGGCTCCCGCAATTGGATGCCCCATAATCTCTGTCTCACAGATCGGAAGGAAGTCAAGTAATGTTACTGTTGGAGGACTCGTGGACGGAAAAGAGCGTTTACTGACTATTGATACGGGCGCATCTCATTCCATCATTCGATCTGATTTAGTCAACAAAGAAGTGAGGCCATTACATGGAGCAAAATTGCGTACGGCGACTGGTGAGGACACTCAAGTCCAAGGAGAAATAACATGTGAAATCGTAATTGGAAATGTCACCGTACTGCACAATTTTATAGTGGCAGATATTGTTGATGAGATCATAGTTGGTGTGGATTTCTTAAGCAACCAAGGCATCAAGATCGACATGCAAAACAGGACCATGAGCTATAAGAACATGGATGTGCCACTCAATTTTGGTTACGAGAACAAGTACATCAGTAAGCGGGTACTCGTGGAAGATAGCCAACAAATTCCACCGAAGTCGGAGGCAGTCGTTTGGGCAAGGATTGATGGAGATTATGGGACAAACAAATTGTGGGTTGTCGAGGCAGCAAACAATTCAAAGACGGATATACTAGTAGGAAAAACACTGGCTATGACAAAACAAGATGGACGTATACCGGTAAGAGTACTAAATGAGTTCCGATCGCCGATCAAGCTTTCCAAAGGAGCTATATTGGGACAATGTCAGGAGGTGGAGGTGATTATAAACTGTGAACAGCTCCAGGGAAATGTCTCTACCAGCAACAGTAATCTATCAGATAATATCACGGCGTGGACGCAAGAGCACGAAGAAGACCACCAGAGTAAGGCAAACCAACTTCTACTAAAGTACTCTACCATATTTGACAAGGATGGCTCCAAACCAGGTCGGACCAATGTAGTGAAGCATCACATTGATACCGGTGACGCGAGACCAATCCGCCAAGCTCTTCGAAGTGTTCCATTGGCCAAACGCCAAGTGGTAAGAGAAATTATACAAGAAATGAGTGACAGCGGCGTGATCGAACCATCAGCTAGTCCATGGAGCTCACCGGTAGTGCTAGTGAAGAAAAAGGATGGAAAAATGCGGTTCTGTGTGGACTACCGGAAGTTGAACGACGTAACGAAAAAGGACAGCTATCCATTACCCAGAATTGACGATACTCTGGACTCACTATCTGGTACGAAATGGTTCTCAACACTGGACTTGAAAAGCGGCTATTGGCAAGTAAAGGTGAAAGATGAGGATAAGGAAAAGACAGCCTTCAGCATTGGAGAGGGGCTGTGGCAATTTACGGTAATGCCCTTTGGACTATGTAACGCTCCAGCTACTTTTGAGAGACTCATGGATCAAGTATTGAAAGGACTGCATTGGAAAACATGTTTGGTGTACCTGGATGACATCATCGTGCTGGGAAAAAGCTTTGAGGAACACCTTAAGAACTTGGAGGAAGTTTTCCAAAGGATAGCTGGCGCCGGTCTGAAATTAAGTCCCAAAAAGTGTGCATTGTTCAAGAAGGAAGTAAGTTACTTAGGTCACAAGGTTACTACGGAGGGAATTTGCACTGCTAAAGAGAAGATCGAAGCAGTAAAGGATTGGCCAAGACCGAAAAATTTACATGAGCTGCGAAGTTTCCTCGGACTGTGCACGTATTATCGTCGATTTGTACCGAATTTCGCCAGCGTAGCCAGTAGCCTTCATGAGTTGACCAGGAAGAATATGTCATTTGATTGGAAGAAGGAACATGAAGTGGCTTTCCAAACCTTGAAGGAACGGCTGTGCACTGCCCCAATGTTAGCGTATCCAATCCCAGGCTCAACATTTATTTTGGATACAGACGCGAGCGGTTACGCGATTGGAGGGGTTTTGTCACAGATTGTCGATGGGCAGGAGAAGGTAGTGGCGTACTATAGCCGCACAATTGGGAAGCCCGAAAGGAACTATTGTGTAACACGGAGAGAATTACTGGCATTGGTGGAGTGCATCAAGCATTTCCACAAGTATCTCTATGGACAGCGATTTCACGTCAGGACAGACCATGCAGCCTTGAAATGGCTCTTGCAGTTCCGTAATCCAGAAGGTCAATTGGCACGGTGGATAGAGCGACTACAAAGTTATGACTTTTCCATAGAGCATCGCAAAGGCAGCAACCACGGCAATGCTGATGCAATGTCCCGGCGACCATGTAACCTAGAATGCAAGCATTGTTCGAAAGCTGAGGCCAAGGAAGATGTTATAGATGTGCGGCTAATGACTATAACATCTACGGACGAATGGAACATGGATCAACTAAGGAAGCATCAGCTAGAGGACCCAGATCTGGTACGTGTGATGCAAGGAATCGAGCAAAACGAACGACCAACAAGAGAGGAGATGTCAGCAGAGAGTCCTGTTGCCAAGTCATATTGGGCACAGTGGAACAGTCTGAAATTGGTATCCGGTTGCTTACATAGAGTATGGGAAAGCGAAGATGGTCAATGCGCCCGGAAGCTCGTAGTTGTCCCAAGGAAGAAAATCTCTGATGTTTTGAATGAGCTACATAATGGCCCAAGTGGAGCTCATCTCGGAGTCACGAAAACGTTGGAGAAAGTCAAGCAGAGATTCTATTGGATTGGTTGCCGGCAGTCGATCGCGGAGTGGATTGCCAAATGTGAGGTGTGCATCAAAGCAAAGGGTCCGAAGTCGAGAAGTCATGGACAGATGAAGCAGTACAACACAGGTGCACCGTTTGAGAGGATTGCCATGGATGTAGCTGGCCCATTTCCTACTAGCAAACTCGGGAACAAGTACGTATTAGTTGTTATGGACTATTTCAGCAAATGGCCAGAAGTTTACCCGATTCCAAATCAAGAGGCAGAAACCATTGCAGAGGTGTTCACTATCAATTGGATAGCGAGGTTTGGTGTACCGATGGAGTTACATTCTGACCAAGGCAGGAATTTCGAATCAGTCGTATTCCAAGAAATGTGCAAGATATTGGGTATTCGGAAAACTCGAACAACTGCATTGCATCCTCAGTCAGATGGCATGGTGGAACGTTTCAATCGAACCTTGGAAGAGCACATGAGGAAAGTAGTCGATAAGTTCCAGAAAGATTGGGATACGCACATCTCCTTGTTCCTGATGGCATATCGCTCGGCAATACATGAAACAACGGGTCAGACTCCGGCAAAAGTAATTTTTGGGAATGATCTGCGGTTGCCAGCTGACTTGAAGTTTGGGATAAATGCTGATGAAGGAATAAATGCCAGGAAATCCACTAGCATCTTGGAAGAAGAAATGAGAGAAATACACGATCTTGTAAGACAACGGACGAAGATCATGAGTGATAAGATGAAAGCCAGATACGACAAAGCCATCAACTCGGAAGGTTTTAAAGAAGGGGATTTAGTGCTGTTATACAACCCACAACGAAAGAAAGGTTTGTCCCCAAAACTGCAATGTAACTGGGAAGGCCCATATAAAGTAATAAAGCGGATAAATGATGTTGTCTACCACATACAAACTGTTGGAAGACCACGAAACAAAATGAAGGTGGTTCATCTGGATAGGCTAGCAACGTTTGGATCGGGAAATGTGTCTGATCGGGACGATCAGACTTAGGTGGAGGGCAGTGTGGCGAATGTTCTCAAGAATCGCTCATCTCCCAACTCTAGCGTATTTCCATCACTAGCGTCACTACCACAACTACAGCTGTTTAGATACATGGCGTGAGAGCGACAGAGGGAGAGGCAGCTCGCGTGTTTGCTAATGTGGCACAAAGAGGAGATGACGATAGATAAACGCTTCGAGAACACTGTTGCACGAATAAACCAGAAAGGTGTAGACATTCCTAGGTTGTGAAGCTGCTGTCTGCTAGGGTATATAAACCGCGCAAAGACAACGCAAATCAATCAGTTTATTTTGAAGTGTTGTACAGTGAAGTACTGAATAGTGAATTAACCCGCGATATTGTACTACGGTTTTTAGTAGTGAATAAAGCGTACTACTTATTAAGCAGAATCGGAGTGTTTTATTTAACGTACAGTGATCGAACTCAGGGAAAATAATCAAGGAATCATCGAATTCGTCACAATTGGTGTCAGAAGCGGTATTGTTAAATAAATACAAGGACCTTGAAAAGTATAACAAGGACATTGAAAAGGATAACAAGGACATTGAAAAGGATAACACGGACATTGAAAAGGATAACAAGGACATTGTAAAGGTAACAAGGATATGGCAAAGTTTAATGACTTGAAGATCCAACAACTCAAAAACGAGTTGGAGAAACGTGGAATGGTAACAGCAGGCAATAAGCCAGAGCTACAATCACGTCTACGCGAGGCTATGGAAGCGGAAGGAATCAACGTTGACGATTATGTTTTTCAGCTTTCGGAAGAGGGAGCGACGAAAATAGAAGAGCAAAAGGATACTCCGGATTCAGTAACAAATGTGGACACAAACTCTCTGTTGGCTGTATTGGCTCAGATGTCGACGAATATAACATCAAAGTTTGAAGAACAGAAAACTTGCATGGCATCTCAGTTGGAACAACAGGAGACACGCATGGCATCAAAGTTGGAGGAACAGAAGACACACATGGCATCTCAGTTGGAAGAACAGAAAACTTGCATGACATCTCGGCTGGAACAGGTGTCATCACATATCTCCGCTCAAATGGAGGAACAGCGGTCATTTATCACTTCGCAGTTGGAAGCACAGGAGGTGTTGGTGTCCTCAAAACTGGAAGCACAAGATGCAAAGATTGCACAGCTGCAGGATAAAATGGACGCTGAAGTCAATGCGCTGAGAGGACGTATCCAAGAGTTGCAGCTGAATCGTCCATCTGTTTCAACAAGCACACCCAAGGTAAAAACCCCATCCTTTGACGGTTCTGTTCCTTTCCAGGTATTTAAGCTACAATTTGAGAAGACAGCAGCTGTGAACAACTGGGGCGCTGAGGACAAAGTCGCTGCTTTATTTGTGGCATTGAAAGGACCTGCAGCCGAAATCTTACAGACTATTCCGGACGCTGCAAGAAACAACTATGAAGCGTTGATGGGAGCCGTTGAAAGACGTTACGGCAGCGAGCATAGGAGACAGATACATCAAATAAAGCTACAGAATCGCTTCCAGAAGACTAATGAGACATTGCAGGAGTTTGCATCAGATATCGAGAGGTTAGCCCATCTGGCAAACGCAGACGCACCAGTGGAATACATCGAAAGGGTAAAAATCCAAAGCTTCATAAATGGAATACGTGGTGTGGAGACAAAGCGAGCCACATATGCCAATCCAAAGAGATCATTTGCGGAGACGGTATCACATGCTCTAACACAAGAAACAGCCTCGCTTTTGAGTAAACCCACGTACAAAGCTCACCGCGTGGAAGTGGAGACGCCAGACTGGGCCGAAAAAATTGACAAAATCCTAGAAGCACTAAACGGGAAGCAACAGAAAAATGAAGGGGTTATTAAGTGCTTCAAGTGCGGAAAACCTGGTCATATTGCACGTTATTGTGGATCTGGATCTAGCTCCAATAATTCCAGTAATGCAAGCGGACGTAAGCGCAAGGCTGAAGGAGATGAGCAAGTCTCCCAATCCAACCAACCGTTAAACTAAAGAGAGTCAGCCGCAAGGGGCATAGGCTGGCTCCCGCAATTGGATGCCCCATAATCTCTGTCTCACAGATCGGAAGGAAGTCAAGTAATGTTACTGTTGGAGGACTCGTGTACGGAAAAGAGCGTTTACTGACTATTGATACGGGCGCATCTCATTCCATCATTCGATCTGATTTAGTCAACAAAGAAGTGAGGCCATTACATGGAGCAAAATTGCGTACGGCGACTGGTGAGGACACTCAAGTCCAAGGAGAAATAACATGTGAAATCGGAATTGGAAATGTCACCGTACTGCACAATTTTATAGTGGCAGATATTGTTGATGAGATCATAGTTGGTGTGGATTTCTTAAGCAACCAAGGCATCAAGATCGACATGCAAAACAGGACCATGAGCTATAAGAACATGGATGTGCCACTCAATTTTGGTTACGAGAACAAGTACATCAGTAAGCGGGTACTCGTGGAAGATAGCCAACAAATTCCACCGAAGTCGGAGGCAGTCGTTTGGGCAAGGATTGATGGAGATTATGGGACAAACAAATTGTGGGTTGTCGAGGCAGCAAACAATTCAAAGACGGATATACTAGTAGGAAAAACACTGGCTATGACAAAACAAGATGGACGTATACCGGTAAGAGTACTAAATGAGTTCCGATCGCCGATCAAGCTTTCCAAAGGAGCTATATTGGGACAATGTCAGGAGGTGGAGGTGATTATAAACTGTGAACAGCTCCAGGGAAATGTCTCTACCAGCAACAGTAATCTATCAGATAATATCACGGCGTGGACGCAAGAGCACGAAGAAGACCACCAGAGTAAGGCAAACCAACTTCTACTAAAGTACTCTACCATATTTGACAAGGATGGCTCCAAACCAGGTCGGACCAATGTAGTGAAGCATCACATTGATACCGGTGACGCGAGACCAATCCGCCAAGCTCTTCGAAGTGTTCCATTGGCCAAACGCCAAGTGGTAAGAGAAATTATACAAGAAATGAGTGACAGCGGCGTGATCGAACCATCAGCTAGTCCATGGAGCTCACCGGTAGTGCTAGTGAAGAAAAAGGATGGAAAAATGCGGTTCTGTGTGGACTACCGGAAGTTGAACGACGTAACGAAAAAGGACAGCTATCCATTACCCAGAATTGACGATACTCTGGACTCACTATCTGGTACGAAATGGTTCTCAACACTGGACTTGAAAAGCGGCTATTGGCAAGTAAAGGTGAAAGATGAGGATAAGGAAAAGACAGCCTTCAGCATTGGAGAGGGGCTGTGGCAATTTACGGTAATGCCCTTTGGACTATGTAACGCTCCAGCTACTTTTGAGAGACTCATGGATCAAGTATTGAAAGGACTGCATTGGAAAACATGTTTGGTGTACCTGGATGACATCATCGTGCTGGGAAAAAGCTTTGAGGAACACCTTAAGAACTTGGAGGAAGTTTTCCAAAGGATAGCTGGCGCCGGTCTGAAATTAAGTCCCAAAAAGTGTGCATTGTTCAAGAAGGAAGTAAGTTACTTAGGTCACAAGGTTACTACGGAGGGAATTTGCACTGCTAAAGA
The DNA here is from genome assembly GCA_964058755.1 of Campiglossa producta. Taxonomy (NCBI): domain Eukaryota; kingdom Metazoa; phylum Arthropoda; class Insecta; order Diptera; family Tephritidae; genus Campiglossa; species Campiglossa producta. The sequence goes on from CAXKVI010000003.1 coordinate 50,229,652, forward strand.
GAAGATCGAAGCAGTAAAGGATTGGCCAAGACCGAAAAATTTACATGAGCTACGAAGTTTCCTCGGACTGTGCACGTATTATCGTCGATTTGTACCGAATTTCGCCAGCGTAGCCAGTAGCCTTCATGAGTTGACCAGGAAGAATATGTCATTTGATTGGAAGAAGGAACATGAAGTGGCTTTCCAAACCTTGAAGGAACGGCTGTGCACTGCCCCAATGTTAGCGTATCCAATCCCAGGCTCAACATTTATTTTGGATACAGACGCGAGCGGTTACGCGATTGGAGGGGTTTTGTCACAGATTGTCGATGGGCAGGAGAAGGTAGTGGCGTACTATAGCCGCACAATTGGGAAGCCCGAAAGGAACTATTGTGTAACACGGAGAGAATTACTGGCATTGGTGGAGTGCATCAAGCATTTCCACAAGTATCTCTATGGACAGCGATTTCACGTCAGGACAGACCATGCAGCCTTGAAATGGCTCTTGCAGTTCCGTAATCCAGAAGGTCAATTGGCACGGTGGATAGAGCGACTACAAAGTTATGACTTTTCCATAGAGCATCGCAAAGGCAGCAACCACGGCAATGCTGATGCAATGTCCCGGCGACCATGTAACCTAGAATGCAAGCATTGTTCGAAAGCTGAGGCCAAGGAAGATGTTATAGATGTGCGGCTAATGACTATAACATCTACGGACGAATGGAACATGGATCAACTAAGGAAGCATCAGCTAGAGGACCCAGATCTGGTACGTGTGATGCAAGGAATCGAGCAAAACGAACGACCAACAAGAGAGGAGATGTCAGCAGAGAGTCCTGTTGCCAAGTCATATTGGGCACAGTGGAACAGTCTGAAATTGGTATCCGGTTGCTTACATAGAGTATGGGAAAGCGAAGATGGTCAATGCGCTCGGAAGCTGGTAGTTGTCCCAAGGAAGAAAATCTCTGATGTTTTGAATGAGCTACATAATGGCCCAAGTGGAGCTCATCTCGGAGTCACGAAAACGTTGGAGGAAGTCAAGCAGAGATTCTATTGGATTGGTTGCCGGCAGTCGATCGCGGAGTGGATTGCCAAATGTGAGGTGTGCATCAAAGCAAAGGGTCCGAAGTCGAGAAGTCATGGACAGATGAAGCAGTACAACACAGGTGCACCGTTTGAGAGGATTGCCATGGATGTAGCTGGCCCATTTCCTACTAGCAAACTCGGGAACAAGTACGTATTAGTTGTTATGGACTATTTCAGCAAATGGCCAGAAGTTTACCCGATTCCAAATCAAGAGGCAGAAACCATTGCAGAGGTGTTCACTAACAATTGGATAGCGAGGTTTGGTGTACCGATGGAGTTAGATTCTGACCAAGGCAGGAATTTCGAATCAGTCGTATTCCAAGAAATGTGCAAGATATTGGGTATTCGGAAAACTCGAACAACTGCATTGCATCCTCAGTCAGATGGCATGGTGGAACGTTTCAATCGAACCTTGGAAGAGCACATGAGGAAAGTAGTCGATAAGTTCCAGAAAGATTGGGATACGCACATCTCCTTGTTCCTGATGGCATATCGCTCGGCAATACATGAAACAACGGGTCAGACTCCGGCAAAAGTAATTTTTGGGAATGATCTGCGGTTGCCAGCTGACTTGAAGTTTGGGATAAATGCTGATGAAGGAATAAATGCCAGGAAATCCACTAGCATCTTGGAAGAAGAAATGAGAGAAATACACGATCTTGTAAGACAACGGACGAAGATCATGAGTGATAAGATGAAAGCCAGATACGACAAAGCCATCAACTCGGAAGGTTTTAAAGAAGGGGATTTAGTGCTGTTATACAACCCACAACGAAAGAAAGGTTTGTCCCCAAAACTGCAATGTAACTGGGAAGGCCCATATAAAGTAATAAAGCGGATAAATGATGTTGTCTACCGCATACAAACTGTTGGAAGACCACGAAATAAAATGAAGGTGGTTCATCTGGATAGGCTAGCAACGTTTGGATCGGGAAATGTGTCTGATCGGGACGATCAGACTTAGGTGGAGGGCAGTGTGGCGAATGTTCTCAAGAATCGCTCATCTCCCAACTCTAGCGTATTTCCATCACTAGCGTCACTACCACAACTACAGCTGTTTAGATACATGGCGTGAGAGCGACAGAGGGAGAGGCAGCTCGCGTGTTTGCTAATGTGGCACAAAGAGGAGATGACGATAGATAAACGCTTCGAGAACACTGTTGCACGAATCAACCAGAAAGGTGTAGACATTTCTAGGTTGTGAAGCTGCTGTCTGCTAGGGTATATAAACCGCGCAAAGACAACGCAAATCAATCAGTTTATTTTGAAGTGTTGTACAGTGAAGTACTGAATAGTGAATTAACCCGCGATATTGTACTACGGTTTTTAGTAGTGAATAAAGCGTACTACTTATTAAGCAGAATCGGAGTGTTTTATTTAACGTACAGTGATCGAACTCAGGGAAAATAATCAAGGAATCATCGAATTCGTCACAATTGGTGTCAGAAGCGGTATTGTTAAATAAATACAAGGACCTTGAAAAGTATAACAAGGACATTGAAAAGGATAACAAGGACATTGAAAAGGATAACACGGACATTGAAAAGGATAACAAGGACATTGTAAAGGTAACAAGGATATGGCAAAGTTTAATGACTTGAAGATCCAACAACTCAAAAACGAGTTGGAGAAACGTGGAATGGTAACAGCAGGCAATAAGCCAGAGCTACAATCACGTCTACGCGAGGCTATGGAAGCGGAAGGAATCAACGTTGACGATTATGTTTTTCAGCTTTCGGAAGAGGGAGCGACGAAAATAGAAGAGCAAAAGGATACTCCGGATTCAGTAACAAATGTGGACACAAACTCTCTGTTGGCTGTATTGGCTCAGATGTCGACGAATATAACATCAAAGTTTGAAGAACAGAAAACTTGCATGGCATCTCAGTTGGAACAACAGGAGACACGCATGGCATCAAAGTTGGAGGAACAGAAGACACACATGGCATCTCAGTTGGAAGAACAGAAAACTTGCATGACATCTCGGCTGGAACAGGTGTCATCACATATCTCCGCTCAAATGGAGGAACAGCGGTCATTTATCACTTCGCAGTTGGAAGCACAGGAGGTGTTGGTGTCCTCAAAACTGGAAGCACAAGATGCAAAGATTGCACAGCTGCAGGATAAAATGGACGCTGAAGTCAATGCGCTGAGAGGACGTATCCAAGAGTTGCAGCTGAATCGTCCATCTGTTTCAACAAGCACACCCAAGGTAAAAACCCCATCCTTTGACGGTTCTGTTCCTTTCCAGGTATTTAAGCTACAATTTGAGAAGACAGCAGCTGTGAACAACTGGGGCGCTGAGGACAAAGTCGCTGCTTTATTTGTGGCATTGAAAGGACCTGCAGCCGAAATCTTACAGACTATTCCGGACGCTGCAAGAAACAACTATGAAGCGTTGATGGGAGCCGTTGAAAGACGTTACGGCAGCGAGCATAGGAGACAGATACATCAAATAAAGCTACAGAATCGCTTCCAGAAGACTAATGAGACATTGCAGGAGTTTGCATCAGATATCGAGAGGTTAGCCCATCTGGCAAACGCAGACGCACCAGTGGAATACATCGAAAGGGTAAAAATCCAAAGCTTCATAAATGGAATACGTGGTGTGGAGACAAAGCGAGCCACATATGCCAATCCAAAGAGATCATTTGCGGAGACGGTATCACATGCTCTAACACAAGAAACAGCCTCGCTTTTGAGTAAACCCACGTACAAAGCTCACCGCGTGGAAGTGGAGACGCCAGACTGGGCCGAAAAAATTGACAAAATCCTAGAAGCACTAAACGGGAAGCAACAGAAAAATGAAGGGGTTATTAAGTGCTTCAAGTGCGGAAAACCTGGTCATATTGCACGTTATTGTGGATCTGGATCTAGCTCCAATAATTCCAGTAATGCAAGCGGACGTAAGCGCAAGGCTGAAGGAGATGAGCAAGTCTCCCAATCCAACCAACCGTTAAACTAAAGAGAGTCAGCCGCAAGGGGCATAGGCTGGCTCCCGCAATTGGATGCCCCATAATCTCTGTCTCACAGATCGGAAGGAAGTCAAGTAATGTTACTGTTGGAGGACTCGTGTACGGAAAAGAGCGTTTACTGACTATTGATACGGGCGCATCTCATTCCATCATTCGATCTGATTTAGTCAACAAAGAAGTGAGGCCATTACATGGAGCAAAATTGCGTACGGCGACTGGTGAGGACACTCAAGTCCAAGGAGAAATAACATGTGAAATCGGAATTGGAAATGTCACCGTACTGCACAATTTTATAGTGGCAGATATTGTTGATGAGATCATAGTTGGTGTGGATTTCTTAAGCAACCAAGGCATCAAGATCGACATGCAAAACAGGACCATGAGCTATAAGAACATGGATGTGCCACTCAATTTTGGTTACGAGAACAAGTACATCAGTAAGCGGGTACTCGTGGAAGATAGCCAACAAATTCCACCGAAGTCGGAGGCAGTCGTTTGGGCAAGGATTGATGGAGATTATGGGACAAACAAATTGTGGGTTGTCGAGGCAGCAAACAATTCAAAGACGGATATACTAGTAGGAAAAACACTGGCTATGACAAAACAAGATGGACGTATACCGGTAAGAGTACTAAATGAGTTCCGATCGCCGATCAAGCTTTCCAAAGGAGCTATATTGGGACAATGTCAGGAGGTGGAGGTGATTATAAACTGTGAACAGCTCCAGGGAAATGTCTCTACCAGCAACAGTAATCTATCAGATAATATCACGGCGTGGACGCAAGAGCACGAAGAAGACCACCAGAGTAAGGCAAACCAACTTCTACTAAAGTACTCTACCATATTTGACAAGGATGGCTCCAAACCAGGTCGGACCAATGTAGTGAAGCATCACATTGATACCGGTGACGCGAGACCAATCCGCCAAGCTCTTCGAAGTGTTCCATTGGCCAAACGCCAAGTGGTAAGAGAAATTATACAAGAAATGAGTGACAGCGGCGTGATCGAACCATCAGCTAGTCCATGGAGCTCACCGGTAGTGCTAGTGAAGAAAAAGGATGGAAAAATGCGGTTCTGTGTGGACTACCGGAAGTTGAACGACGTAACGAAAAAGGACAGCTATCCATTACCCAGAATTGACGATACTCTGGACTCACTATCTGGTACGAAATGGTTCTCAACACTGGACTTGAAAAGCGGCTATTGGCAAGTAAAGGTGAAAGATGAGGATAAGGAAAAGACAGCCTTCAGCATTGGAGAGGGGCTGTGGCAATTTACGGTAATGCCCTTTGGACTATGTAACGCTCCAGCTACTTTTGAGAGACTCATGGATCAAGTATTGAAAGGACTGCATTGGAAAACATGTTTGGTGTACCTGGATGACATCATCGTGCTGGGAAAAAGCTTTGAGGAACACCTTAAGAACTTGGAGGAAGTTTTCCAAAGGATAGCTGGCGCCGGTCTGAAATTAAGTCCCAAAAAGTGTGCATTGTTCAAGAAGGAAGTAAGTTACTTAGGTCACAAGGTTACTACGGAGGGAATTTGCACTGCTAAAGAGAAGATCGAAGCAGTAAAGGATTGGCCAAGACCGAAAAATTTACATGAGCTACGAACTTTCCTCGGACTGTGCACGTATTATCGTCGATTTGTACCGAATTTCGCCAGCGTAGCCAGTAGCCTTCATGAGTTGACCAGGAAGAATATGTCATTTGATTGGAAGAAGGAACATGAAGTGGCTTTCCAAACCTTGAAGGAACGGCTGTGCACTGCCCCAATGTTAGCGTATCCAATCCCAGGCTCAACATTTATTTTGGATACAGACGCGAGCGGTTACGCGATTGGAGGGGTTTTGTCACAGATTGTCGATGGGCAGGAGAAGGTAGTGGCGTACTATAGCCGCACAATTGGGAAGCCCGAAAGGAACTATTGTGTAACACGGAGAGAATTACTGGCATTGGTGGAGTGCATCAAGCATTTCCACAAGTATCTCTATGGACAGCGATTTCACGTCAGGACAGACCATGCAGCCTTGAAATGGCTCTTGCAGTTCCGTAATCCAGAAGGTCAATTGGCACGGTGGATAGAGCGACTACAAAGTTATGACTTTTCCATAGAGCATCGCAAAGGCAGCAACCACGGCAATGCTGATGCAATGTCCCGGCGACCATGTAACCTAGAATGCAAGCATTGTTCGAAAGCTGAGGCCAAGGAAGATGTTATAGATGTGCGGCTAATGACTATAACATCTACGGACGAATGGAACATGGATCAACTAAGGAAGCATCAGCTAGAGGACCCAGATCTGGTACGTGTGATGCAAGGAATCGAGCAAAACGAACGACCAACAAGAGAGGAGATGTCAGCAGAGAGTCCTGTTGCCAAGTCATATTGGGCACAGTGGAACAGTCTGAAATTGGTATCCGGTTGCTTACATAGAGTATGGGAAAGCGAAGATGGTCAATGCGCCCGGAAGCTCGTAGTTGTCCCAAGGAAGAAAATCTCTGATGTTTTGAATGAGCTACATAATGGCCCAAGTGGAGCTCATCTCGGAGTCACGAAAACGTTGGAGAAAGTCAAGCAGAGATTCTATTGGATTGGTTGCCGGCAGTCGATCGCGGAGTGGATTGCCAAATGTGAGGTGTGCATCAAAGCAAAGGGTCCGAAGTCGAGAAGTCATGGACAGATGAAGCAGTACAACACAGGTGCACCGTTTGAGAGGATTGCCATGGATGTAGCTGGCCCATTTCCTACTAGCAAACTCGGGAACAAGTACGTATTAGTTGTTATGGACTATTTCAGCAAATGGCCAGAAGTTTACCCGATTCCAAATCAAGAGGCAGAAACCATTGCAGAGGTGTTCACTATCAATTGGATAGCGAGGTTTGGTGTACCGATGGAGTTACATTCTGACCAAGGCAGGAATTTCGAATCAGTCGTATTCCAAGAAATGTGCAAGATATTGGGTATTCGGAAAACTCGAACAACTGCATTGCATCCTCAGTCAGATGGCATGGTGGAACGTTTCAATCGAACCTTGGAAGAGCACATGAGGAAAGTAGTCGATAAGTTCCAGAAAGATTGGGATACGCACATCTCCTTGTTCCTGATGGCATATCGCTCGGCAATACATGAAACAACGGGTCAGACTCCGGCAAAAGTAATTTTTGGGAATGATCTGCGGTTGCCAGCTGACTTGAAGTTTGGGATAAATGCTGATGAAGGAATAAATGCCAGGAAATCCACTAGCATCTTGGAAGAAGAAATGAGAGAAATACACGATCTTGTAAGACAACGGACGAAGATCATGAGTGATAAGATGAAAGCCAGATACGACAAAGCCATCAACTCGGAAGGTTTTAAAGAAGGGGATTTAGTGCTGTTATACAACCCACAACGAAAGAAAGGTTTGTCCCCAAAACTGCAATGTAACTGGGAAGGCCCATATAAAGTAATAAAGCGGATAAATGATGTTGTCTACCACATACAAACTGTTGGAAGACCACGAAACAAAATGAAGGTGGTTCATCTGGATAGGCTAGCAACGTTTGGATCGGGAAATGTGTCTGATCGGGACGATCAGACTTAGGTGGAGGGCAGTGTGGCGAATGTTCTCAAGAATCGCTCATCTCCCAACTCTAGCGTATTTCCATCACTAGCGTCACTACCACAACTACAGCTGTTTAGATACATGGCGTGAGAGCGACAGAGGGAGAGGCAGCTCGCGTGTTTGCTAATGTGGCACAAAGAGGAGATGACGATAGATAAACGCTTCGAGAACACTGTTGCACGAATCAACCAGAAAGGTGTAGACATTTCTAGGTTGTGAAGCTGCTGTCTGCTAGGGTATATAAACCGCGCAAAGACAACGCAAATCAATCAGTTTATTTTGAAGTGTTGTACAGTGAAGTACTGAACAGTAAATTAACCCGCGATATTGTACTACGGTTTTTAGTACTGAATAAAGCGTACTACTTATTAAACAGAATCGGAGTGTTTTATTTAACGTACAGTGATCGAACTCAAGGAATCATCGAATTCGTCACATTATCATTTTGTGACGAATTCGATGATTCCTTGATTATTTTCCCTGAGTTCGATCACTGTACGTTAAATAAAACACTCCGATTCTGTTTAATAAGTAGTACGCTTTATTCAGTACTAAAAACCGTAGTACAATATCGCGGGTTAATTTACTGGTCAGTACTTCACTGTACAACACTTCAAAATAAACTGATTGATTTGCGTTGTCTTTGCGCGGTTTATATACCCTAGCAGACAGCAGCTTCACAACCTAGAAATGTCTACACATTTCTGGTTTAATCGCGCAACCGTGTTCTCGAAACGTTTATCTATCGTCATCTCCTCTTTGTGCCACATTCGCAAACCTGCCTCTCGCGCTCACAGCTATAGTTGTGGTAGTGACGCTAATGATGGAAATACGCTAGAGTTGGGAGATGAGCGATTCTTGAGAACATTCGCCACACTGCCCTCCACCTAAGTCTGGTCGTCCCGATCAGACACATTTCCCGATCCAAACGTTGCTAGCCTCTCCAGATGAACCACCTTCATTTTGTTTCGTGGTCTTCCAACAGTTTGTATGCGGTAGACAACATCGTTTATCCGCTTTATTACTTTATATGGGCCTTCCCAGTTACATTGCAGTTTTGGGGACAAACCTTTCTTTCGTTGTGGGTTGTATAACAGCACTAAATCCCCTTCGCCACACTGCCCTCCACCTAAGTCTGGTCGTCCCGATCAGACACATTTCCCGATCCAAACGTTGCTAGCCTCTCCAGATGAACCACCTTCATTTTGTTTCGTGGTCTTCCAACAGTTTGTATGCGGTAGACAACATCATTTATCCGCTTTATTACTTTATATGGGCCTTCCCAGTTACATTGCAGTTTTGGGGACAAACCTTTCTTTCGTTGTGGGTTGTATAACAGCACTAAATCCCCTTCTTTAAAACCTTCCGAGTTGATGGCTTTGTCGTATCTGGCTTTCATCTTATCACTCATGATCTTCGTCCGTTGTCTTACAAGATCGTGTATTTCTCTCATTTCTTCTTCCAAGATGCTAGTGGATTTCCTGGCATTTATTCCTTCATCAGCATTTATCCCAAACTTCAAGTCAGCTGGCAACCGAAGATCATTCCCAAAAATTACTTTTGCTGGAGTCTGACCCGTTGTTTCATGTATTGCCGAGCGATATGCCATCAGGAACAAGGAGATGTGCGTGTCCCAATCTCTCTGGAACTTATCCACTACTTTCCTCATGTGCTCTTCCAAGGTTCGATTGAAACGTTCCACCATGCCATCTGACTGAGGATGCAGTGCAGTTGTTCGCGTTTTCCGAATACCCAATGTCTTGCACATTTCTTGGAATACAACTGATTCGAAATTCCTGCCTTGGTCGGAATGTAACTCCATCGGTACACCAAACCTCGCTACCCAATTGTTTATGAACACCTCTGCAATGGTTTCTGCCTCTTGATTTGGAATCGGGTAAACTTCTGGCCATTTGCTGAAATAGTCCATAACAACTACTACGTATTTGTTTCCGAGTAGGAAATGGACCAGCTACATCCATGGCAATCCTCTCAAACGGTGCACCTGTGTTGTACTGCTTCATCTGTCCATGGCTTCTCGACTTCGGACCCTTTGCTCTGATGCACACCTCACAGTTGGCGATCCACTCCGCGATCGACTGCCGGCAACCAACCCAATAGAATCTCTGCTTGACTTTCTCCAGTGTTTTTGTGACTCCTAGATGACCTCCACTTGGACCATTATGTAGTTCATACAAAATATCAGAGATTTTCTTCCTTGGGACAACTACCAGCTTCCGAGCGCATTGACCATCTTCGCTTTCCCATACTCTATGTAAGCAACCGGATACCAATTTCAAACTGTTCCACTGTGCCCAATATGACTTGGCAACAGGACTCTCTGCTGACATCTCCTCTCTTGTTGGTCGTTCATTTTGCTCGATCCCCTGCATCACACGTACCAGATCTGGATCCTCTAGCTGATACTTCCTTAGTTTATCCATGTTCCATTCGTCCGTAGATGTTATAGTCATCAGCCGAACATCTATAACATCTTCCTTGGCCTCAGCTTTCGAACAATGCTTGCATTCCAGGTTACATGGTCGCCGGGACATTGCATCAGCATTGCCGTGGTTGCTGCCTTTGCGATGCTCTATGGAAAAGTCATAACTTTGTAGTCGCTCTATCCACCGTGCCAATTGACCTTCCGGATTACGGAACTGCAAAAGCCATTTCAACGCTACATGGTCTGTCCTGACGTTGAATCGCTGTCCATAGAGATACTTGTGGAAATGTTTGATGCACTCCACCAATGCCAGTAGTTCTCTTCGTGTTACGCAATAGTTCCTTTCGGGCTTTCCAATTGTGCGGCTATAGTACGCCACTACCTTCTCCTGCCCATCGACAATCTGTGACAAAACTCCTCCAATCGCATAACCACTTGCATCTGTATCCAGAATAAACGTTGAACCTGGGATTGGATACGCTAACATTGGGGCAGTGCACAGCCGTTCCTTCAAGGTTTGGAAAGCCACTTCATGTTCCTTCTTCCAATCAAATGACATATTCTTTCTGGTCAACTCATGAAGGCTACTGGCTACGCTAGCGAAATTCGGTACAAATCGACGATAATACGTGCACAGTCCGAGGAAACTTCGTAGCTCATGTAAATTTTTCGGTCTTGGCCAATCCTTTACTGCTTCGATCTTCTCTTTAGCAGTGCAAATTCCCTCCGTAGTAACCTTGTGACCCAAGTAACTTACTTCCTTCTTGAACAATGCACACTTTTTGGGACTTAATTTCAGACCGGCGCCAGCTATCCTTTGGAAAACTTCCTCCAAGTTCTTGAGGTGTTCCTCAAAGCTTTTTCCCAGCACAATGATGTCATCCAGGTACACCAAACATGTTTTCCAATGCAGTCCTTTCAATACCTGATCCATGAGTCTCTCAAAAGTAGCTGGAGCGTTACATAGTCCAAAGGGCATTACCGTAAATTGCCACAGCCCCTCTCCAACGCTGAAGGCTGTCTTTTCCTTATCCTCATCTTTAACCTCCACTTGCCAATAGCCGCTTTTCAAGTCCAGTGTAGAGAACCATTTCGTACCAGATAGTGAGTCCAGAGTATCGTCAATTCTTGGTAGTGGATAGCTGTCCTTTTTCGTTACGTCGTTCAGCTTCCGGTAATCCACACAGAACCGCATTTTTCCATCCTTTTTCTTCACTAGCACTACCGGTGAGCTCCATGGACTAGCTGATGGTTCGATCACGCCGCTGTCACTCATTTCTTGTATAATTTCTCTTACCACTTGCCGTTTGGCCAATGGAACACTTCGAGGAGCTTGGCGGATTGGTCTCGCGTCACCGGTATCAATGTGATGCTTCACTACATTGGTCCGACCTGGTTTGGAGCCACCCTTGTCAAATATGGTAGAGTACTTTAGTAGAAGTTGTTTCGCCTTATTCTGGTGGTCTTCTTCGAGCTCTTGCGTCCACGCTGTGATATTATCTGATAGATTAATGTTGCTAGTAGAGACATTTTCCTGGAGCTGTTCACAGTTTATAATCACCTCCACCTCCTGACATTGTCCCAATATAGCTCCTTTGGAAAGCTTGATCGGCGATCGAAACTCATTTAGTACTCTTACCGGTATACGTCCATCTTGTTATGTCATAGCCAGTGTTTTTCCTACTAGTATATCCGTCTTTGAATTGTTTGCTGCCTCGACAACCCACAATTTGTTTGTCCCATAATCTCCATCAATCCTTGCCCAAACGACTGCCTCCGACTTCGGTGGAATTTGTTGGCTATCTTCCACGAGTACCCGCTTACTGATGTACTTGTTCTCGTAACCAAAATTGAGTGGCACATCCATGTTCTTATAGCTCATAGTCCTGTTTTGCATGTCGATCTTGATGCCTTGGTTGCTTAAGAAATCCACACCAACTATGATTTCATCAACAATATCTGCCACTATAAAATTGTGCAGTACGGTGACATTTCCAATTGCGATTTCACATGTTACTTCTCCTTGAACTTGGGTGTCCTCACCAGTCGCCGTACGCAACTTTGCTCCATGTAATGGCCTCACTCCTTTGTTGACTAAATCAGATCGAATGATGGAATGAGATGCGCCCGTATCAATAGTCAGTAAACGCTCCTTTCCGTCCACGAGTCCTCCAACAGTAACATTACTTGACTTCCTTCCGATCTGTGAGACAGAGATTATGGGGCATCCAATTGCGGGAGCCAGCCTACGCCCCTTGCGGCTGACTCTCTTTAGTTTAACGGTTGGTAGGATTGGGAGACTTGCTCATCTCCTTCAGCCTTGCGCTTACGTCCGCTTGCATTACTGGAATTATTGGAGCCAGATCCACAATAACGTGCAATATGACCAGATTTTCCGCACTTAAAGCACTTAATGGAGCCATCGCTTTTCTTCTGTACCCCATTCAATGCTTCCAAAATTTTGTCGATTTTGTTGACCAAGTCTGGCGTCTCCACTTCCACACGATGAGCTTTGTACAATGGTTTGCTCAAAAGAGATGCGGTTTCTTGAGTTACAGCATGTGATACCGTCTCCGCAAATTATCTCTTTGGATTTGCATAGGTGGCCCGCTTCGTCTCCACGTCACGTATTCCATTTATGAAACTTTGGATTTTCACCCTCTCGATGTATTCCACTGGTGCGTCTGCGTTTGCTAGATGAGCCAACCTCTCGATGTCCGATGCAAACTCCTGTAATGTTTCGTTAGCCTTCTGGAAGCGATTCTGTAGCTCTATTTGATGTATCTGCCTTCTATGCTCGCTGCCGTAACGTCTTTCAACGGCTCCCATCAACGCTTCATAGTTGTTTCTTTCAGCGTCCGGAATAGTCTGTAAGATTTCGGCTGCAGGTCCTTTCAATGCCACAAATAAAGCAGCAACTTTATCCTCAGCGCCCCAGTTGTTCACAGCTGCTGTCTCCTCAAATTGCAGCTTAAATACCTGGAAAGGAACAGAACCGTCAAAGGATGGGGTTTTTACCTTGGGCGTGCTTGTGGAAACACTTGGACGATTCAGCTGCAACTCCTGGATACGAGATTTTAACGCATCCACCTCGGCTTCGATCTTATCCTGTCGTCCACTGACAACTTCTAGCTGCGATGAGACTCTTTGCTCTTGTGCCTCTAGTTTTAACGTTATGCGTGTTTCCTGTTCCATCAACTCTTCCTTGATCTGTGACGCCATGTATGCCTTCTGTTCTTCTAACTGAGATGCCAATCGTGTCTCTTGTTGTTCCAACTGAGATGCCATACAAGTTTTCTGTTCTTCAAACTTTGATGTTATATTCGTCGACATCTGAGCCAATACAGCCAACAGCGAGTTTGTGTCCACATTTGCCACTGAATCCGGAGTATCCTTTTGCTCTTCTATTTTCGTCGCTCCCTCTTCCGAAAGCTGAAAAACATAATCGTCAACGTTGATTCCTTCCGCTTCCATAGCCTCGCGTAGACGTGATTGTAGCTCTGGCTTATTGCCTGTTGTTACCATTCCACGTTTCTCCAACTCGTTTTTGAGTTGTTGGATCTTCAAGTCATTAAACTTTGCCATATCCTTGCAATGTCCTTGTTAGATTAGCTGATGGTTCGATCACGCCGCTGTCACTCATTTCTTGTATAATTTCTCTTACCACTTGCCGTTTGGCCAATGGAACACTTCGAGGAGCTTGGCGGATTGGTCTCGCGTCACCGGTATCAATGTGATGCTTCACTACATTGGTCCGACCTGGTTTGGAGCCACCCTTGTCAAATATGGTAGAGTACTTTAGTAGAAGTTGTTTCGCCTTATTCTGGTGGTCTTCTTCGAGCTCTTGCGTCCACGCTGTGATATTATCTGATAGATTAATGTTGCTAGTAGAGACATTTTCCTGGAGCTGTTCACAGTTTATAATCACCTCCACCTCCTGACATTGTCCCAATATAGCTCCTTTGGAAAGCTTGATCGGCGATCGAAACTCATTTAGTACTCTTACCGGTATACGTCCATCTTGTTATGTCATAGCCAGTGTTTTTCCTACTAGTATATCCGTCTTTGAATTGTTTGCTGCCTCGACAACCCACAATTTGTTTGTCCCATAATCTCCATCAATCCTTGCCCAAACGACTGCCTCCGACTTCGGTGGAATTTGTTGGCTATCTTCCACGAGTACCCGCTTACTGATGTACTTGTTCTCGTAACCAAAATTGAGTGGCACATCCATGTTCTTATAGCTCATAGTCCTGTTTTGCATGTCGATCTTGATGCCTTGGTTGCTTAAGAAATCCACACCAACTATGATTTCATCAACAATATCTGCCACTATAAAATTGTGCAGTACGGTGACATTTCCAATTGCGATTTCACATGTTACTTCTCCTTGAACTTGGGTGTCCTCACCAGTCGCCGTACGCAACTTTGCTCCATGTAATGGCCTCACTCCTTTGTTGACTAAATCAGATCGAATGATGGAATGAGATGCGCCCGTATCAATAGTCAGTAAACGCTCCTTTCCGTCCACGAGTCCTCCAACAGTAACATTACTTGACTTCCTTCCGATCTGTGAGACAGAGATTATGGGGCATCCAATTGCGGGAGCCAGCCTACGCCCCTTGCGGCTGACTCTCTTTAGTTTAACGGTTGGTAGGATTGGGAGACTTGCTCATCTCCTTCAGCCTTGCGCTTACGTCCGCTTGCATTACTGGAATTATTGGAGCCAGATCCACAATAACGTGCAATATGACCAGATTTTCCGCACTTAAAGCACTTAATGGAGCCATCGCTTTTCTTCTGTACCCCATTCAATGCTTCCAAAATTTTGTCGATTTTGTTGACCAAGTCTGGCGTCTCCACTTCCACACGATGAGCTTTGTACAATGGTTTGCTCAAAAGAGATGCGGTTTCTTGAGTTACAGCATGTGATACCGTCTCCGCAAATTATCTCTTTGGATTTGCATAGGTGGCCCGCTTCGTCTCCACGTCACGTATTCCATTTATGAAACTTTGGATTTTCACCCTCTCGATGTATTCCACTGGTGAGTCTGCGTTTGCTAGATGAGCCAACCTCTCGATGTCCGATGCAAACTCCTGTAATGTTTCGTTAGCCTTCTGGAAGCGATTCTGTAGCTCTATTTGATGTATCTGCCTTCTATGCTCGCTGCCGTAACGTCTTTCAACGGCTCCCATCAACGCTTCATAGTTGTTTCTTTCAGCGTCCGGAATAGTCTGTAAGATTTCGGCTGCAGGTCCTTTCAATGCCACAAATAAAGCAGCAACTTTATCCTCAGCGCCCCAGTTGTTCACAGCTGCTGTCTCCTCAAATTGCAGCTTAAATACCTGGAAAGGAACAGAACCGTCAAAGGATGGGGTTTTTACCTTGGGCGTGCTTGTGGAAACACTTGGACGATTCAGCTGCAACTCCTGGATACGAGATTTTAACGCATCCACCTCGGCTTCGATCTTATCCTGTCGTCCACTGACAACTTCTAGCTGCGATGAGACTCTTTGCTCTTGTGCCTCTAGTTTTAACGTTATGCGTGTTTCCTGTTCCATCAACTCTTCCTTGATCTGTGACGCCATGTATGCCTTCTGTTCTTCTAACTGAGATGCCAATCGTGTCTCTTGTTGTTCCAACTGAGATGCCATACAAGTTTTCTGTTCTTCAAACTTTGATGTTATATTCGTCGACATCTGAGCCAATACAGCCAACAGCGAGTTTGTGTCCACATTTGCCACTGAATCCGGAGTATCCTTTTGCTCTTCTATTTTCGTCGCTCCCTCTTCCGAAAGCTGAAAAACATAATCGTCAACGTTGATTCCTTCCGCTTCCATAGCCTCGCGTAGACGTGATTGTAGCTCTGGCTTATTGCCTGTTGTTACCATTCCACGTTTCTCCAACTCGTTTTTGAGTTGTTGGATCTTCAAGTCATTAAACTTTGCCATATCCTTGCAATGTCCTTGTTACCTTTACAATGTCCTAGTTATTCTTTTCAATGTCCGTGTTATCCTTTTCAATGTCCTTGTTATCCTTTTCAATGTCCTTGTATTTATTTAACAATACCGCTTCTGACACCAATTGTGACGAATTCGATGATTCCTTGATTATTTTCCTTGAGTTCGATCACTGTACGTTAAATAAAACACTCCGATTCTGTTTAATAAGTAGTACGCTTTATTCAGTACTAAAAACCGTAGTACAATATCGCGGGTTAATTTACTGTTCAGTACTTCACTGTACAACACTTCAAAATAAACTGATTGATTTGCGTTGTCTTTGCGCGGTTTATATACCCTAGCAGACAGCAGCTTCACAACCTAGAAATGTCTACACATTTCTGGTTTAATCGCGCAACCGTGTTCTCGAAACGTTTATCTATCGTCATCTCCTCTTTGTGCCACATTCGCAAACCTGCCTCTCGCGCTCACAGCTATAGTTGTGGTAGTGACGCTAATGATGGAAATACGCTAGAGTTGGGAGATGAGCGATTCTTGAGAACATTCGCCACAATTTGATTGTCAAATGACAGTCAGTGATGCCAGGCGTCCTCTAGTTGTCAGTATTTTGGTCACTATATAACCAACACTGATATTTAAGGTGTGAGTGTGTTATACGGCTGATACATTAGCGCAAATTCCGAATTAACTGCGCTTTTGGGAGTTAACTTGAGCATAATCTTCATTATAAACTCCCAAAAATTAAGAAGATTTGAGCAGTTTTAAAAAATTTGCACTGGCAACACTCTGTACATAAATAGACAACAACACCAAGAAACACTAGGAAATTAAGGGTTGCTGACAGATAGGCGTCGCGCTGGTTTCTAAGATCCGACTTTCGACAACTAGATGTCGCTGAGGTAGGTAAGAATATAGTGCAATAACAACCAAAGTAGTAATTCTCAATGCTGTTAATCTTCATTTTTGTGTGTATCAAGGTAAAATTTGGATCTGATTAAAGAAGATTTATTGGAGATAATCTCCGTGTGTGTATCCATAGCATTAGAGAAAAATATCAGCGTTTCTTGTAGGGTAATGACATTTTTAAGCAATTCTCATACTCATTTATTTTTTGCCTCGACTTTTCTGGTTACTTTTTTCAATCAAATAAATTACAAATCAAAATAATTTCTTTTTATTTTTCTTCAATTTGCGATTATAAGGGTCCCGTACGATATGTCGAAAAAAAAGTCGAATTTCCAAGACCGAATTTCAAAAAAGTTTACTATACCGAAGAGATTTTTGACCGAAAAAAAAATGTCGAAAAAATGCAAATGACCGAAAAAGGTCGAAATTTGGATGCTTAATGTAAAACTTCGGAAATTTGGGTTTAACAACGTGGTTTATGACATTATACAATTATTTATCACTTCCTTACCTCTTATCAAGAACTTTTCAACTATTTTCCAATACAAAGCCTTGGAAAGAGAAGCTCGTCTAAAAATCTCGTTAGAGGTTATGATGTCCTGTTGGTATATCGCCATTAGTTTTTTTTTTTTTATATCCTGGTCTGAGATATCGTTCGCAATACATAACGAGGCAATTAAGTTTGACGAAAATTTTACATAAGTCCTGTTTACATTGCTCGATTTTTCGTTCAATTTCTGAAAATTGACTCGTGTCAACGGGTCTTGCAAAATTGCATGCAACAAAGTTGGTAGCCAGCCGACTTTTGTTCAAGTTATCATTCAACTTCTGAACAACCCTGGGTTTGTTTACGAATTGAGGGATATAAATATTTGTCAGATTTTTATAAAAAAATTTGTAAATAAAAAATTGTCTCCGTTTAATTGGCGTTTCTTTTTCGTGTTCAACACCAAAATCTACAGCAAAGCCTGTGCATTCCGTCCGATCTAACCAAACGAGTCCGTAAGGTGCTCCGTTAGGACTCCCGGCGTAGCGTATCCGACGGGGAGGTGCCTTTTGAAAATGTATGCAGAAAAGTTTCTTATAGGACTCTTTGAGGATGCGTTTATGGCGTTCCAAAACACTCCCGGAGAAACCCAGATAATGGAAAAAGTGTTTCCTTTAAGTAAGGACAAACCTTACTATTTAAAATAATGTCCTGATTTTCTAAATCACGGTGACTAGAGGCGACGCGGTCACTCACTTTCACCATCACCCTCAAGTTCGTAATTTATAAGCACGTAAGTTTTCGCGTTCATCTAATTACGTTATCACGGCGCAGTCACTGGGTTTGACAGGTCTGTTGTTGTTGTTGTTGTTGTTAACAACAAAACACTCCCCGAAGGTTTTGGGGAGTGATGCCGAAGTAGACAGTCCTTGGCCGGATATGACCCCGGTACGCTGCGGTGCTCCCTTGCGGTACTGCCCGACTGTCGTGGTAGCGATTTGGTATGACCAGTGGAACCTTCTAGGTCATGGCATCCCTCCATCCATGAGGAAGGAGAAGATGGGTAATGAGAGGTGAGAGGCATCATATCCGTAGATCAACCATCGAGTTAGCACGTCAATTACCTATGTGCATATTAGTCGCCTCTTACGACCGGTATGCCTACCTCGGGCATATTCTAAACCCCTAACCCGCAGGGTTTACGTATTTACGTGACAGGTCTGCGTTCGCGGTAGTTGGCAATTCTGCTAGCTAACACAAACAAAAATGTAAACCAGCCACAAAGTAAAATAAAATGTTTTAGTGCTCTTGCCTTATTTTTATTGTTGAAATTATGATAAATAAGCAAGAAATTATAAAATGTTGTGAAAAGAGTGTTATAAGGTGTGTTCGTCTAAAAGTCCAGTACGAATTATCCAGCAACGAAACTATTCTCAATTTTTACGTATTCTCGCTCAATGAATGATGATGGACAATTTTTACGCGAACGCGAAATGAAAAAATATTTGCAAGTTTAGCGCGCTACCTGATATTTTGTTTACATATACTATGTTTGTTTGTTTGTTTGTTGATTTAAGTTACTTCCATTTGCTTGAAATGGAAGATTTATTTGGCCCGGCTCATATGAGCTATAACGCCATCACTAATTCTTTAAATATAATTTAATGTTCTTTATTCTGAGTTCTTTTTCTGTATGCTTTTCACTTTTCTTTTCCAAATCATATTCTTTTTAATTATTCTTTTTGTTAAGTTTCTGCTTGGTATTGCCAAGCGCAAAATTTAATGTTCGGTTATCTTTTCTTTATTCTTTTCGTTTTTGTTGCTGTTTTGGTTTTGCTTGGTGTTGCCAAGCGCACTGTTCCGTTATCCTCAGTAACGCCGCACAACGGCGCGGTGTACGGCACTTTAGTACCGTTATGTTATTTTTCTTTATAGATCACTAATTTCTTTAATTATTCTTTAATTTTCGTTTTTCGTTTCTGTTCTGTTTTTGCTTCGTATTTGTACTATGCTTCGTGCTGCCAAGCGCACTTTGTTTCAGAATTTTCAGCCACGCCGTATAATGGCGTGGTGTACGGGATCTTAGTACCGCTATGTTCATTTTCTTTATGAATCGCACAATGTTCTTTTTCTTTGTAAATCACGAATTTATTTCTTTATTCTTTTCGTTTTTATTTGGCCGCGCACAAATTTTATACTGATGTTTTCTTTTTAAACTGACTTCTTTCGTTAGGAGTGCAAAGCTTTCCCTAGGACTAGCCTAGGGAAGCATGCACATCCCAACTCCTTCGGCCTGCCAGGGAGGAGCAGGCAGCAGCAAGACGTCCGACCACGCCAACCTCACAAACCGAACCGTACATACACTATGACCGTGTGCCAAAATCAGCTGATTTACGTGATTGCTAATTCGTGCTGGACCAAATTTGTCCAGCAAGAATTATCAGCTTCTCACGAAATTAAATGTCATTTCGCGCTCTCAATTCCTCTCTCCTTGCTGGATAATTTTTCATCGCGAACGCGATTTTACCACAAAAGAAGATAATTTGTACAAATTTGTACAAATTATTTGCATCGCGAACGCAACTATAGTGAGGATTTGTTTGTGTTTGAGTGTTTTGTTTTGCATTTGTAACTGTTTATTCTGCGTTTTCGTTGAAGTTGGAAAACTTCAGCATCTCAGCAGCTACCGAGTGCCAAACCGCGTTGAAACATGTCAGGAGACATATTTTTATGTGAAATATGTATGTTTATATTTGCATAGAAGTTTGCAAATTGTTGTATGTAATATAAGGGTGTTATGTAATAGATGGTATAGGACCGCGGCTAAATAAATCTCCGCATTGGACTTCAAATTTTTGTAGAGAGCTTAGGTTCCCCGTCAGAAAAATTGGTATTTGTTTCCTTAAGGGGTCAGCTGCTAATAAATTAGCTAAAATTATGGGAAATAACTCAAAAGACGGGTTTTGGCCTCAGGATCATGAATCGAAAAATGAGCCGAGTCCGATACCCAAATTGGGGTGGAATCCATGGTATTTATGTGCGAACTACCTTTCTGAGTGGTCGGCCTTCGGCCGCGCTTATAAAAATAAACCTGAGCTATGCCATCTTAAGTCCGGGTGGTTGCTTAATAAAAATACAACAACCACATGAAAACTGGCAACTTTGATTGCAAATATCTCCAGAGAAGCAAAATATTAAAAAAGCGCTTCCGGATTCGTGATCCTGAGGCCAAATCCCGCCTTTTGAGCTATCTCCCACAATTTTAACTAAATAGTTGAAATTGTTATTTAGAACTGTGCATAATGCAAAAGTTTTCACACGTTAATTACCCATTAAGGTTCTTGCTGGGCAATTCTAAATGTGGAACACAGGCAGGGTTGCTATTTTAAGGAATTGTGGATTGTATTGTTCAGCGAATGAGGCCAAATCCGATGGAATTCCAAATTTGGAAAATGAAATTTGTATGGAAAAAAGCACCAAATTTGCAATTTTTCGCCAAATTTACCAAATTTGGTGCTGTGTAAATGTACTATTACACGCTCACACTTCTCATCACACCGCTAATGTTTGCCACGCAGTGTGATCGTGTAAAGGGCCGTAGTGAGTGACTCCTTACAAAATATGGTAATAAAATAAAGAAGTCATAATCTAGTTCAATGAACTTATTAGTTAATGAACTACCTAGGTCTACCCTTTTTGCAATTTGCGATTTCATCAAAAAACCAAAAGTGGTAAATAAAATAAAGAAATCAAGCAATAAAACGACAAAACATGGGATTAATCGGTAGTAAAAATTTAACATTAGCATTTTGCCTGCTCATCGGCTGCATTTTCGTGGGGAACATAAACTTTGGCGTCGATGCAGATGAAAAAGTAATTCCCGCTACTAAATTAGGACAAAATATTGGTGCACCAACAATGACAATAGCATACTGGTAATTAATTAATGCAAATTGTTTAACCTTAAGTGAACTTCTCTTTTATATTTCTTGTTTCCTATTACGCACTGTTTTCCCCACTTCAATTGCAGTTACTCGTGTGGCTACCGCAAAGCATTTGAGGATTATGTGAATATATTATCGGAGCGCTATCCACAAATTACAGTGACCGGCGGCAATTATGATCCACCCGGCTTTAATATGTATCTCTCGCGCGTTGTATTTGCGGCGAAGATTCTATTTATTGTGGTGATTGTATCTTCATTTGACATCTTTGGTACGATTGGTCAACAAATGCCTGGTTGGTGGCGACATTTATTGGAGAATAAGCTGTATGCCTGCATGATGGTATTCTTCGTGGGCAATATGTTAGAAGGGCAGGTGAGTGTGATTTAAAAATACTTTTATGGCTGTGTGCTAATTGAAAACATTTTTCGTCAGAGTAAAATAAGGTGAACAAATTTCCTATGGTGAACGAATATTTGCCATTTTGCTGTGCCAAACGAAACGTTAAATTATGACAGTAGTAAATTTTGACGTATGGAAAAAGCACGTGCAAAAGCAGATGCTTTGTGAATCAATTCTCATTTTACGTGTTTTTCATGCATTTATATTGCGTATTATTCGCATTATATTATATTTTAGTGTTAAATAACGCATGTGAACATAAATTGATGTGAAATAATATGAATGTCAACAGCACATGCATCCCTGTGCTCACATTATTGATTGTCAAAATTTGACCTAGCCCCCAGGGCTAGGGCAAATTCTGACGTTCATATTCACCACGATAACTGTCAGAATTTAACATCGCTCTGTCAAAATTTGCTTTTTTAAACCGTTTGGCACACAGCCTATGTAAGAAATATAGATAAGGCTCTGCTGATTAATTATAAATACTTGCCTTTATCTCAACATTGTTTGTTGGCAAGTAACAGCATAGGCGATTTTGCCCGTTGCGTAAAAAAACCTGTAGTTTCAATATCATTCGATACCCTGCCCTACTTTTGATGCCGAATTCGGGGTCGATAGGAAAACCTTTTGTGTCGAAGCTGTTTTTGTCCACTCGCATAGTATCTAACATGACCCGGTCAGCGGAGCCTTTGTGCCTTTATTCCCTGCACAATGGACATAGAGAGCGCTCACTATGTTAAAGCATTAGTATATTCCTCTCACGAAAGTATTTGCCGGCCTATGATCCACGGATATGATGTCTCTCAACTCTCTCTGCAAATCTTCTGATTTCTCAAGGGAGGTGGTAAAATAACACTACTCGACAAATTTTGATCAACTTTAGACTCCAAGAATAAAATAGACAGATCTAGTTTCCGAGATATCGGCGAAAATATGAAAATTCCCATTTTTGCAAAACACTACTTCATATAGGTACGGCAAAAATTTGTATTTTTTTTTTTTTTTTCTATCTTAAAATTTTAGTATTACTTTGATAAAATTGGCGAGACATTTCATTTGGTCACTCTACCTTAGGGTCTAATAAATTTAAAAAGACATCAATTATTTAACTGTCATTACTGTTTGTTATAAATTTTGTTTTGCAAATTTTAGTGCATGTAAAAATAATCCGGATGATTTTTGCTTTATTTGCGGACATTATATGTTCGGAAACTCAACTCGGAAAATAACTAATTCTGTCAAAGATGCATACTTTCATTATTTCGGTTTCTGTGTAAAAAATCTCGATAAATCTTGGACACCTAATTTTATTTGCGCCTGCTGTAGATTAACTTTAATGAAATGGGTATCGGGTAAAGGTCATTACATGCAGTTTGGTATTCCAATGATGTGGACTGAACCCTTTAACCACCACCAGTGCTATTTTTGCGTGATAGACCTTAAAGGTAAACCGAGAAAAAAGAGGAAATTAATAAGTTATCCAAATGTGGCATCAGAGACTAAACTTGGCACCCACTCGGATCTCAGAGCGAGTGGTGGCTACCACATTCTCCGGCATGATCGTACGGACGGTGGGGGTGGTCTTGCGTTCATCATCCACCAAACCGTGCGGTATAGGGAATTTGCATTCAACACCGACCAAGAGGACATACCCTTAGAGCGACAGGTTATTGTCATTTCAGCTGGAGGTGTTGATCTCGAGCTGATAAACATCTACATACCTCAGCTAAAAAACCAAAACTACATGACCATACCTTACCCATACCTAGGCCGCCTATAAGTTTCGAAGCCTCAAGCGAAAGTGACTCCGAAGCTGATAATTCAGACAGTGAAAAAGTAGGAGAGGTCCCACATCGAGTCTCACAAGCCGAACTTAATGACTTGGTTTCTACGTTTCTACGTACTACCGGTTCTGCGAGAAAGGTACATGTGCTTGCGCAGTACCCTTCGTACCGAAACGACCCAGGCTGTATTTTTTTTATTACAGCCTGGCCAAGAGCAGTACACCCGAAGTGACCCTGTCTAACGTGTCACGATTCCTCCCCCTAAAATTGTCATCCCTGGAGCAGTTCCTTGCAGCAGGGCTGCTCCCTATTCTGTTGTTCCGGTCTGGCGTTGAGCTAAACCCTGGTCCAACAGAATGGTTCTGCTGCGTGTGCCGGAAGAAAATTTATACCAGATGTTCGCATTCGGTGCAATGCACATCTTGTAAAGGTTGGCTACACAAGTCTAGTTGCTCCGGACTAGATCCAAAAACACACCGGCGCTTTAGTTTTTTTAAAACCTTCGTGGCGCCTTGCTGTTCACGTCGTAGAACGTCTCATGGCTCGCGACGCTCCGGCGTAGCGCTATCGCCTCCCCTTCGCAATATACATATTGCTCAGCAAACATTGTGTGTTCCCAGTTGTAGCTCGCGCCCTAGCGCGCTAACACCTCACACAGCAGCTCATAGCTACTCCCTACGTAGCACATCTATAGATGTTGTGAGCACTGCTGAGCTACAACTCCCGCCCCAAAATATTCTCCTCCCCTCTACTTCTTCCGGTACCGGCACAAGTGTGAATCAAGGCCATCAGCTCCTGGTCCCTCACACTATGTGCACTGTTTGTCGGCACAGAATATATGCGTCCAGAGTGCCATCGGTCAAGTGCAATATCTGCCTTGGCCAATGTCACCTGCGCATATGCTCAGGGCTCGCAAACAGAAATCTATGGACTGATGCGTATGTTGCGCCGTGTTGTCGAGCTGTGCAGCCCACATTGCCGACAAATTCTACCTCGTTTCCCAACGAGCGGAATTTGTCGCCTTCAGGACTGCGACGACGATCACGGACTAGCATATTACCTCCACGGCGAGCGCACCAGTCCCTGACTCCCAGAGTGACCATTGCCTCTCCCCCGCATTTCAAAATAATGCAATTAAACTGCAATGGTATAACTGGCAAGATTGTGGAGATCACCAAGTTTATGCAGCAAAACTCCATCAAAATTGCTGCAATCCAGGAGACTAAACTTGGCACCCACTCGGATCTCAGAGCGAGTGGTGGCTACCACATTCTCCGGCATGATCGTACGGACGGTGGGGGTGGTCTTGCGTTCATCATCCACCAAACCGTGCGGTATAGGGAATTTGCATTCAACACCGACCAAGAGGACATACCCTTAGAGCGACAGGTTATTGTCATTTCAGCTGGAGGTGTTGATCTCGAGCTGATAAACATCTACATACCTCCCGTCACCTGTTGTCCCAGAAGTTATCGCCCTGATTTAAGCGATTTCCTACGGGGCGATAACCGTGTCATTATGGGCGATTTTAATGCACACCATGACATGTGGCATTCACGCCATTCTGCTGACGGCAGAGGACGGGAAATAGCCGAGCAAATTGACGCTTCCACATTCTGCGCGGTGAACACGGACGCCCCCACGAGGATGGCAGTAAATTGCAGTAGCTCCCCGGACATAACAATTGTTAGTCCGGGTCTAATAAACTGCATTAACTGGCGCCCAATGGTGGCTTTGGCATCAGATCACCTGCCAATCATCCTGTCCGTTGATCGTGCCCCGGATTTCACCACCTCTGAGAAGAGATCCTACGTAAACTTCAGGAGGGCTGACTGGGTTGGCTTTACTGAGTTTACTGAGAGCTCCTTTGGTGCTCTTCCCATACCGACTGACGTACGCCAAGGTGAAAAGGAAATACGTAAGGTCATAAATAGAGCTGCAGCCCTTTTTATACCAGCTGGGAGAATACAAAATATACGGCCAAACTTCCCAACTGAAGCTGCAGCCCTGGCCAATGAACGTGACCATATACGTAGCATCGATCCCACAGACCCACAGATTAGTGGTCTCAACGCGGAAATCAGACGGTTGGTAGATGAACACAAACATGCCAAATGGGAAGAGCATCTGAGGTCTTGTAACCTCTCTACCGGTGTTGGAAAATTATGGTCCACAGTCAAATCCCTGTCAAATTCGACGGGCCCACCAAAAAACGTAGACATCACCTTTGGTGATAAGACGTTTAGTGACCCGAAGAAAAGTGCAACGGCCTTTTGCCGACAGTTTGTACCACACCCTGCACAGGACAGGGACAGACGTAGGATCTTCAGGTGTGCGCATAAACACAAAAACAATGCCCCCGTTTCCATCACCGCTACAGAGGTTCGAGTGGCCATCAGGAAAGCCAAAAACTCTAAAGCTATGGGCCCTGACGACATTTAAAACACATCGGCGAAGAGGGAGTAAAATACCTCACTACCGTCTTCAATTTGTCCCTGGCCACTTCTGTCATACCTGAAATATGGAAACAGGCAGTCGTGGTCCCACTACTAAAGCCTGGCAAACCAGCTAACGTAGGGGAGTCTTATCGTCCGATATCGCTCCTCTCGCCAGTAGTGAAGACATTGGAGGCGGTATTACTTCCTCTTTACACATCAAAGTTGAGGTTAGCCGAGCACCAACATGGCTTTAGAAAAATACGGAGCACAACATCTGCTCTAAATGCCATTAACACTCAGATAACTGACGGACTCAACCAGAAAAGCCCTCATCACAGGACGGTTCTAGTTGTTCTTGATCTGTCTCAAGCTTTTGACACAGTAAATCATGGACAACTGGTATCCGATTTGGAAGATTCATCGCTCCCCCCCTGTCTTAAGCGTTGCTCCGCCAATTATCTGAGTGGTCGTCAATCGTCTGTAGTTTTCAGAAACAAAAAATCAAAACCGAGAAAGATTAAACAAGGGGTACCGCAGGGTGGTGTCCTTTCCCCGCTTCTGTTTAATCTTTATATTTCGAGGCTTCCTTCCCCACCAGATGGAGTCTCGATTGTCTCTTACGCAGACGATTGTACGATCCTGGCTTCTGGCACTTCCGTTGATGAGCTATGCTCCAGGATCAATGGTTATCTCCCCTCTCTTGTTGAGTTTTTCACTGCCCGGAGCCTGACATTGTCGCCAACGAAGTCCTCGGCGACACTATTCACGACCTGGACGGCGCAAGTTGGCATGGAGTTAGAAATCTACGTAGGCGATCAAAAATTACCTACTGTCTCTCACCCCAAAATCTTAGGGGTAACTTTCGACCCCATGCACAAATTCGCTGCTCATTCAACCGCAATTGTCTCTAAGCTACAAAGCCGCAACAAAATTCTCAAGTCGCTAGCCGGCAGCACTTGGGGTAAAGACAAAGAAACGTTGCTGGCAACCTATAAAGCAATTGGTCGGCCGATCCTGAATTACGCGTCGCCGATATGGTCGCCGGGGCTTGCTGAGGTTCATTGGAAAAGACTGCAGGCCTGCCAAAATACCGCACTCAGAACCGCCACGGGATGCGTCCTTATGTCTCCAAAACATCATTTACATCATGAGGTGGAAATGCTCCCAGTTTTGGAGCACAATGAAATGCTAAACAAGCAGTACCTGTTGAACTGTTGCAAACCACAACATCCCAACAGACTACTGCTTGAGTATGAGCCACCTCCTAGGACCGTAAGGGCACTAAACATGTACATAACACCAACTGGACGAAGTTACAAGTCTGCCAAAATACTGCCATCAGAACTGCTACGGGATGTCTCCTCATGTCTTCCGAGTCTCACCTCCATCAGGAGGCAAAACTGCTCAATGTAAAAGAGCATGCGGAAATGCTGAGCAAGCAATTCCTTCTGAACTGCCACAAGCCAGCACATCCAAACCGTCATCTTTTGGACATAGATCCGCCCCCGAGAGACATAAGGAAACATCTCCGTAAACATTATGATGAGATCCGGCATCATATTACCTTGCCGTTTGATCTGCAGAATCATAAGCGGGCTCTAACCGACATCCACACCGAGTCGGTAGATACTTTTGTCGGATCTCTACCTGTGAACCCCGTTCTGAACAGTCCTCCACCGGATATTGCTGAAGAAGAACGCACCTTACCAAGGGAGACAAGAGTTACCCTGGCACAGCTTAGGTCTGGATATAGTGTAAGGTTAAACTCCTACTTGTCCAGACTTAATGACACAATCTCAAACACATGCCCTGCATGTGGTAGGACCCCCCATGATACTCTACATCTCTTCAATTGTTCATTTGAACCTACTCTTCTAACCCCTCTGTCCCTCTGGACAAACCCTGTTGAAACTGCACGTTTCCTTGGACTCCCCTTAGAAGAGCTTGATGAAGATCTTCGGAATGATCATACACTCTAGACAGGGCAATGCATTGTTAACAACAACAACAACAACCGTAAGGGCACATCTACGTGAGCATTTTGATGAGATCCGGCACCTCACACTTTCGCCGTTTGATCCAAAGGTACATACGCAGGCCCTGAAGCACATCCATGACACGTCCGTTGCGTCTTATGTCTCGCTCTGTCCACTGAACCCCGTTTTGCACGCCAAACCACCTCGCGTCGCGGCTGAGGAGCGTCATCTTCCTCGAGAGACAAGGGTCACTCTGGCTCAATTACGCTCTGGATACTGTAGCAGGTTAAACTCCTACTTATCCAGACTAGACCTTGACGTGCCGAATGAATGTCCGGCATGCGGCTCGTCACCCCATAATACCAACCATTTATTTATCTGCTCTTCGGAGCCCACTCTTCTAACACCCATCTCCCTCTGGTCCAACCCTGTTGAAACTGCAAGTTTCCTAGGACTCCCGTTAGAAGAAATTGATGACAATTTAGGTTAAGGAAAAGTACACGCTGGGCAGGGCTACACTTCGTTACAACAACAACAACAACTTGGTCAGAGATTTGAAATTATCGAAATTTGATAGCGAAGTTCTAGGATCTCGATTGCAGCAATGGGGCAGCCTGGGCCCTTCGACAAGTACTACTACTACTCTTCTTTTTTTACTAAAAGTGAAAATATTTGCTACTGCAATGATGTTCAAGGTTTATTTGAAGCACTAAAATTGGAAAATAAAACTGATGATTGGCGCTTGTTTATAGACAGTTCAAAGCATAGTTTAAAAGCAGCATTACTCCATAAAGGAAATTCGTTACCGTCAATACCAGTGGCACATTCTGAGAATACTAAAGAAACTTATTTAAGTATATCTAATTTACTTGAGCTCATTCAATATAAACAATTTAATTGAAAAATTTGTGCGGACTTAAAGGTAAGCAGTTTCGGTGGTACCATTTAAAATAAATAGTATATGAAATATCTACATCCCAGGTTGTAGCTATAATTCTCGGACTTCAAGGAGGTTTCACTAAATTTTGCTGTTTTCTCTGTCTTTGGGACAGCCGTGCTAGAGAAACCCATTATATTCAGGAAAACTGGCCACCAAGAGCTGAGTACGAACCAGGTACCTTCAATATCGCAAACCCGCCTTTAGTAAATCCCGAACGAGTTATTTTGCCAGCACGTTACATCAAATTAGGATTAATGAAAAATTTTGTAAAGGCTTTAAATAAGGACGCGCCATCCTTCCAGTACCTAACGAAATTTTTTCCTAAAATAACTCAAGCCAAATAAAAAGAAGGTATATTTGTTGGTCCGCAAATTAGAAAGTTGCTGAAAGACGGAAATTTTGCGAATCATTTATCATCAGTAGAAGCAGCGACTTGGGACAGCTTTAAGCAAGTCGTTAGTGGATTTCTTGGCAACAATAAAGATCCCAACTATAGAGAGATGGTCAAAGCCTTGTTGAAAAACTACAGAGCTATGAAATGCAACATGTCCCTCAAAATGCATTTTTTGCATTCACATTTGGATAATTTTCCCGCACACCTAGGTGCTGAAAGTGATGAACAGGGTGAAAGGTTTCACCAAGACCTCATGATTTTTGAAAAACGTTACCAAGGTTTTTGGAATGAAGAAATGATGGGAGATTATTGCTGGACAATAATACGGGAGACAAACCCAGAAAATTATAAACGGGTAGTTAAAAGTACCCACGTCCCTCAGTATTGACGACCACGGTCAAATCGCCCAATTTGCATTTTTTTAGATGTACATAGATATGTATTTATTTAATGTTGTTTTCGTTGTTTTTTGCTGAATTTCTGATTTATACTCATATTACTCAATTGAATACAGTTTAACGTGCAAACAAATGTCTCTAATAAAACGTTATAAAAAATATAAAAACGTAGTTTGAATAAAAATTTTCTCTATAAAAAATTGTAGGATAGACGCTTGCAAGTTAACGGGGCTATAGTCTCAACGGCACGTCCGATTGTTGTACTGGTATGCTTAAAATTTTCGTAATTAAATTTCCTACAACATAGGAGGGCTAACTTTTTTTCGTCCATAGAATTTTTCCGATTTTAAAGTGGTTAAATCTGAAATTTTGTAAAAAATTTGGTTTTTTTTTTCAAAATTTTTTGAACGTTTTTTGGCATGGTGGCCAAACTACTGAAGATACTTAAGGGAGGTGAAAGCAAAAAATGTTTGTGGGAATTAGTAAAATGTATAATTCAACAGTTTAAATCGAAAAAATTAAAAATACAAATTTTTGGCGTACCTATATGAAGTAGTGTTTTGCAAAAATGGGAATTTTCATATTTTCGCCGATATCTCGGAAACTAGATCTGCCACAGGAAAATGGAAGTCATATTCGGAATCAGGAGAAAATTTTACTTTAGGAAAGGCCTATTTTATTCTTGGAGTTTTTTCTTGTCGAGTAGTGTAATCAAGAAGGTTCTTTTAATCATATAATGTAGGAAAACAAT
Organism: Campiglossa producta; assembly: GCA_964058755.1. NCBI lineage: Eukaryota > Metazoa > Arthropoda > Insecta > Diptera > Tephritidae > Campiglossa > Campiglossa producta. The sequence continues at coordinate 50,260,135 of CAXKVI010000003.1, forward strand.
GTTTAATGTACGAAGGTAACTTTATTTATTTATTTATTTAAGTTATACTTGATAATCAAATATACAAAGTATATTAATGGGGCAGGGCAACTAAGGCTATATCGCCCCGATGTATGTATCTTAATTTGTACTTAGTGACTAAATTGCGTAAATTTATTCCATATTTAACTATTTGTGTGGTATTTTCGTGGCTGCAGTAAATTTCATGAGGCGGTACACCTTGTAGTATGGTAGGTGCAAGAGGCTAGGATTGCTTCACATTATTTCCGTCTGTTGTACTGAGCCAGGTGTTAAAGTGTAATATTTTTTTAGTATCCTTGGATATTGATACCTTAATATCAATACCCATTTGAGTTATAAATTTAATTTAGGTTTGCTATGACTTTTATTTTTATAATTTTTTTAGTTTTTTGTTTTATACCTCACAGCGGCTGTTAATTGTTACAGCTCCATCTCAATTTTCCTATAATTTATAATAGGTCTGTTTACTGAACAAAAAAAGGTTCAGAGCAGGTTAGAGTAGAGCAGAGCAGGGCAGCTGAGAGCAACTTAGAGCAACTCAGAGCAGAAATGCCATGAAACAATTGAATCTCGATAGTTTTTATTTATTTGGTTGTTTTGTTTAAATCCTCAAAATTAAGTTTACTAAAATGTTCTTTTCTTGTAAGCTAGTTATTTTTGAAGTTGTTTAAATTTATTTTTTCTTGACTGACAATTGCTTCTCTGCTCTAACTTACTCAACAAAAAAAGCTAGAGAAGAAATTTTTGATCTGGATTACTCTAGTTTTGTTTTGAGCGTACTCATGAAACAAAAGATAGAGCAATCTAGAGCAAGAAAAGTGTTCATTAAACACAATTTTGTGAAATATCTCCACCTGGCGTAAGCTAGGGCAGCTCAATTAACAAACCTAATAGGAAAGTGAAAAAGAGCTATGACAATTGTCAGCCACTGCAAGCCAGAATTAGCTTCATTTCTTTCCTGCTAATTATCTATTATATTAATAGGCTAACAAATTTTACATATAAATCATTGCCAAGCTTAAACCCATACTAAATATGCATAAATATTTATGAAATGCATATGGATTTGTTGGCATACCTCTAAGGCAGTGCACAATTATCTAATATATAACCAATACTGCTTCATTTATCTGTAATAAGCGAATGAAAATTTTTCATGCAACTTAAATTGGTTATCTGACAATCAATTTGTAAATAAAGCGATAGCCCAGTGGGAAGCGTTAGGGGGTAGTGGTCGAGCGGTTGATGGTTCGAGTACAGTTAGTTACACAGCTATAGGCCAACATTTTTTTCTTTTTTGTCATTGAAAATTGTTTATATTTTTTATATATTTTTATATTTCTAATTTTGACTTTTTAATATTTTTATAAACAATATTTTTATGTTTGTGATCTCTATTTTTGAGAAGAAAAAAATTTGGTGCGAATATTTTTAGTTTACGGAAAGCCATGTGAAATAATAATTTTATATCATAAATATACATACATACCACCCATTATAGAAATGCTATAACCGCTTATACAATTTCTTTTTGTTTTTTATTTTGGTAAATATTTCAAAAAATTACCATTAATATAAGTCTGACTGCTCTAATTTTTGAAGATGAAAGCTGCAATTTGCGAATTTTTTTTCAAATTCTATCGATTGAGATAGAGTTGCTGATAAATTCCTTATTTAAAGTATAAAAATCGACAAAATATTTTATGGATACTACGTTATTTTGAACTAAACCAAGTGATAAGCGGAAATCTTAAATTTTACTGAAGACAACAAATAATTTATTTTCAAATGTATATATGTATTAACTTTTAAAAGGGCAGATTTGCAACCCGAGCCCCAAACAAGTCTAGACCAAATTGAATAGAATTTTTTTAAAAATCAATATACATTTTTTTTCTTTAAATCAAAAGAAAAATCCATATAAAGTGTCTTTTAAATATTGCTAAGTTATGGTTAAAGAAAAAAGCTAGAAAACCCTCACACTTTTTTTGACCTAACCAGAATTTGTAATTTACCCCCACTAAAAAGTTTTAAAACCACGCCATGTATAATACATTTTTTTAAAATACAACCCATACTTCTCTAAATTGAATGTGTAACTATTTTCGTTCTCTCGCTCATTAATACTCTTTAATATTACACGAACTCATATTTCCAAATTTCCAGCCCTTCAAAATAAACGTCAAGCCAATTTCATACTCATATCTATTTATATACACATATACATATATGCGTAAACACTCCAATTCTCTCGCTCATTGAGTTCAAACAGTAGATTCGGCGTTGAACTCATATGTATATTGAAATGTTACACTCCAAATAGATGGCGTCGGCGCGAATAGCCAATTTGTTTCCGCATGAGAGTTGCCCCAATATGTGTTGTTATGTACCAAAGGATTAAAAAAAAGTGACAATTTGTTTTTCTCATATCTCGCACGCTTTAGTAAGTTTAGTTTAAAAATAAAATTTTTAGGAAAGAAGCAATCAATGCTTTAACTTTCTGTATTGAAATTCATCAAGGAAAAAAAAAAAATTAGATTGAAATAGATACACCCATTGCCGTCAATTTTATATAATATGAAATTTTGCTTTTTTAAAAAAATAAAAATCAAACATCTTTTTCGTAGAATTCTATAATAAAAATGAGATAACTATGGTCGCCATATATTCCAAAGTATTAATAAACAAATGAAACACTAAAAATGTTATATTGTTGTGCCATAAAATCCTGAAAATCTTAAATTTTCAATTACATATATTTATAATAAAATGTAATTTAACTATACAATTTTTTGGGAAAACGTAATCAAAATTATATTTTTCCATAAAACTCTAATATGTATGTATATATCTAAATAGAGATTCAAAAGCCCAATAAAGCTTCACTTAATTGTAGAATTCCATATTAAAAAAATTTATTCAAGGAAAAATTCCGATGTAATAGATTTGTTTAAAATGAAATTCTACAAAGTTTTATGTTTTCATGACACCATTATTAAAATGTGAAATAGGGCAACCATGGTCAAACTTTTAATTTGAAAAAAATATGTCGCAATCAAAGTTGGCTTGCGTACCACCATACAAAAAAAATGTTTCAAAAAAAATAAAATAATAATTCAATATGGCTCCTGTTGTTGGAGTACCAAGCTTATTTTGAGAAATTTGTATATGTGTGTAAAATACCAGCAATGGAAATATTTTGATTCTCTCGCTCTTTGAGAGTTAGAGTAATAGCGTCAAACTCATATTTCGAAGTTGGCTGAACTTCAAAGGAAACCACTCTTTATCTTCATTCTCTCCCTCATTAAACACGTCCTATTATGAGAGAGAAATTATTTTCATTCCCTCGCTCATTGAGTACTTTGGTCCATTATTTATATTAATAGTCTAACTTTGTTGTTGGTATATTGTTAATTCTTAAACTGCTTTGTGCATAAGGTAATGGCGCGGCGGTGAGCGTATAGAATACGGTGTGCACAGTTGCAAGACCCGGTTGCGGAATATTCCTTTTTTTTCTTAAATTATGTTTTTTTTTATATTAAAAAACCTTTAATCTTAACTATTACAATTTACTTAATTTTCAACCTAATATTTTTTTGTTCTTCCCCTGCTCAAAACGATCGCATAAATTAGTGGCTATTTGTTAAGCACAATGTCATCATCCGATTATTCAAGTGCAACATAAAATCTCGAATATTTGCATGGCATTTGCCATAAATAATTTTGGAAAGGGCTGCTGTAATTTAATATTTTTATCATATAATAACAGCCGCTATTTTTTAAATTCTTTGATGGCCTCATTTTGCCTATAGATGAGTTTTTATACCTTTCATGAACATGAAATGGTATTATAACTTTGGTCCGATGTTTGTAAATATGAGAAGAAGAAGAGATAGACCCATCAATAAGTATACCGAAATGATCAGGATGACGAGATGAGTTGATTTAGCCATGTCCGTCTGTCCGTCTGTCTGTTTGAACGCAAACTAGTCCCTCAATTTTTGAGATATCTGGCTGAAATTTTGTATGTGGCCACCATTTTGTAATATAGGAATCATTTGTCGGAACTGACATGATCGGACCAGTATAACATATAGCCCCCATACAACCGATTGTTCAGATATAAGGTTTTTTGGCCAAAACGTCCGCAATTAAAAAGTTAGAAACGTAAAATTTCGCAACTCGAGTACTTTCTATTTATGTAGTGTATATAGTGAAAATCAACCAGATCGGGCAAATGTAACATATAGCCCCCATACAACCGATTGTTCAGATATAAGGTTTTTTGGCCAAAACTTCTGCAATTAAAAAGTTAGGAACGTAAAATTTTGCAGCTCGAGTACTTTCTATTTATGTAGTGTATATAGCGAAAATCAACCAGATCGGGCAAATGTAACATATAGCCCCCATACAACCGATTGTTCAGATATAAGGTTTTTTGGCCAAAACTTCTGCAATTAAAAAGTTAGGAACGTAAAATTTTGCAACTCGAGTACTTTCTATTTATGTAGTGTATATAGTGAAAATCAACAAGATCGGGCAAATGTAACATATAGCCCCCATACAACCGATTGTTCAGATATAAGGTTTTTTGGCCAAAACTTCTGCAATTAAAAAGTTAGGAACGTAAAATTTTGCAACTCGAGTACTTTCTATTTATGTAGTGTATATAGTGAAAATCAACAAGATCGGGCAAATGTAACATATAGCCCCCATACAACCGATTGTTCAGATATAAGGTTTTTTGGCCAAAACTTCTGCAATTAAAAAGTTAGGAACGTAAAATTCTGCAACTCGAGTACTTTCTATTTATGTAGTGTATATAGTGAAAATCAACCAGATCGGGCAAATGTAACATATAGCCCCCATACAACCGATTGTTCAGATATAAGGTTTTTTGGCCAAAACTTCTGCAATTAAAAAGTTACGAACGTAAAATTTTGCAACTCGAGTACTTTCTATTTATGTAGTGTATATAGTGAAAATCAACAAGATCGGGCAAATGTAACATATAGCCCCCATACAACCGATTGTTCAGATATAAGGTTTTTTGGCCAAAACTTCTGCAATTAAAAAGTTAGGAACGTAAAATTTTGCAACTCGAGTACTTTCTATTTATGTAGTGTATATAGTGAAAATCAACCAGATCGGGCAAATGTAACATATAGCCCCCATACAACCGATTGTTCAGATATAAGGTTTTTTGGCCAAAACTTCTGCAATTAAAAAGTTAGGAACGTAAAATTTTGCAACTCGAGTACTTTCTATTTATGTAGTGTATATAGTGAAAATCAACCAGATCGGGCAAATGTAACATATAGCCCCCATACAACCGATTGTTCAGATATAAGGTTTTTTGGCCAAAACTTCTGCAATTAAAAAGTTAGGAACGTAAAATTTTGCAACTCGAGTACTTTCTATTTATGTAGTGTATATAGTGAAAATCAACAAGATCGGGCAAATGTAACATATAGCCCCCATACAACCGATTGTTCAGATATAAGGTTTTTTGGCCAAAACTTCTGCAATTAAAAAGTTAGGAACGTAAAATTTTGCAACTCGAGTACTTTCTATTTATGTAGTGTATATAGGGAAAATCAACAAGATCGGACAAATGTAACATATAGCCCCCATACAACCGATTGTTCAGATATAAGGTTTTTTGGCCAAAACTTCTGCAATTAAAAAGTTAGGAACATAAAATTTTGCAACTTGAGTACTTTCAATTTATGTAGTGTGTAGAGGAAAATCAAGAAGATCGGGTAAATATAACATATATTTAGCCCCATACAACCGGTTGTTCAGATATAAGGTTTTTTGGTCAATACTTCCGCATTTAAAAAGTTAGGAACGTAAAATATTGCACCTTTAGTACTTTCTACATATGTAATGTGTATAGTGTAAGTCAGTACAATTGAACACGTATAATATATAGCCTCCATACAATCGATTGTTCCGATAACTCGGATCCTATTATTTTGTAAGTTTTTTTTAAATTATAACAAAGATGTGTAATGTGTGTAGTAAATATAGTTAAATTGAAACAGGCTGTACTGGGGATCGAACAGTGAAAATCGTGACGCTTATTCATGAAAGGTATATAGCCTTCGGCACAGCCGAAGACAACTTTCCTTACTTGTTAATGTATACATTTAAGTTGGTCGAGGTTCGGCCACGGGTCCTAAAGGCAGCTATTGACAAAAAGTTGATCAGATGTTTGAATAAGTTCAACTATTTTAAATTGGTCGAATTTCGACCACGGGATATACTAGTAAATAATTATTCCTGAAAAAGCGTTTCTTGAACAAAAATAGCAGCGAATTCAGCAGCTTTTTGACATTTAATTGAGAAAGAGAGCGCCAATTCGCTGCAAGTTATTGCTGGAGATTTTTCGTCCAGCAGAAACTAGCAAGCAGGAACAGCTGATTTGGGGTGTAAAAGTAGGTCGCCTCCCAGTTGGTGCACCCTGGGTAACGCTAAATGACCTACATAGCCTACACGGCTAGTTTCTCGTATTGCCGGTTCTACGAGAACGGTGCCAGTACTTGTGCTGTACCCATCGTGCCGAAACGACCCGGGCCGTTTTCTTATATCGACTCGGCCAAGAGCAATACACTCGGGGTGACCCCGTCTGACATTTAGGCAGGGGTACACCTCGCTACAACAACAACAGCTGATCGGTGACATAGCAAAACAACAACAAAAAATGTAAATTCAAATTGTTAGCCAATCAGAAACGTAACCCCTGTTTTGTCTACAAGTTTCTGCTGAGTCCTGTTCGACGAAAAATTAGCAGGAATGAGATTTTGACAGCTTTTTACAAGACTCTCTTCTGCTGACAGTTCTTTGCTGGAGATTCAAGAAACAAAGCTATTAGGTTGTTAATTTATTTATTGTTCTTGTGTTTAGCTTGGAAGAGTGTTTTTATAAGTGTTTGATGTTATGATAGTTTTGAGTTCTGGAAATCTCTTATAAAGTTGAGAGCATGGTGACATTTCCATGTCACTTCCCTCTTGAATAAAAGAAATTTCAATGAGTTCTTCATTTGGATTATTTGCTGCAGTTTTACCTGCTGATGACTTTTGTGCTGCTGCTTCTGCTTTATTTGGGTTTGTTGTTTGGTTGTAGGTAGGTAGGTTCAAGTGGCTGCCGCAGAGGCACACTTAGGCCAGTTTTGAAAGGCCCGTTGTGATACCACAAAGACAAGGAAAGTCAGCCCCCGGGACCCAGCCATATGGAAAATCCCTGAGTTGGTGGGATTTTCCACATAGCAGAATCCCGGGACTGAGACTCCTAAACCGACACCGTTACTCCTCCTCGAACCACTTAGATGACTTTATGAAGCCCATCAAGTCCTTTATGTCCAGTTCCGCGATCTGGCTTAGGCTATCTAGGAACGGAACTCCCAAAAAGCGCGTTCTCGCGCCGCTTAAAGCCGGACAGTTGCAGATGAGGTGCTCCACTGTTTGCTCCTCCTCATCATCTTTGCAACTCCTGCAGCATCGTCGGTAGGGCACACTTAGCCTTTCTGCATGCCTACCAATGAGGCAGTGACCGGTTAATTCCCCTATCAATATGCAGATTTCCCTCCTAGTTAGGGCATAAATGCGTCTAGACCTTTTAAGATCCCATTTTGGCCAGGTTTGTTTCGATATCCGACCGACACCCTGGGGATTGCAGCCATCTTTCGTTGGCTTGACGGAGTGTGTGCTCCTTCAGCATTAGTTTGCATGTGGCAAAGGGCATACCTAAGCGCTCTTTATCCTGAAGAACCTGCTTGGTCGTGCCCTGCCTGGCAAGCTCGTCTGCCTTACAGTTGTTGGACCATCTCCTGAAGAGATCGACGACAGATGAGCGTCAGTTCAGAGTTGAACGTGTATGAGCCAAGGGATTTGATTGCCGCTTGGCTATCGCTGAAAATAGTGATATCTTCTCCGATAACACCTTTGCTTAACCAGGTCGCGGCGTCCAGGATTGCCGAGACTTCCGCCTGGAAGACGCTACAATGATCAGGTAGTCTGAAGGAGAGCTCAAGGTCCAAATCCCTTGAATAAACCCCTCCTCCAACTCTGCCGTCCAACTTCGAGCCGTCGGTGTATATGGAAGTGCCACCATTTGTTTCGGGACACCAATCCGCCCTCTCCCAGTCTTCTCTGCTGGGAATGTTTATTTTGAAACAGCTATCCCCGACTGTAGTGGTCGCACAACTATCTGTGCTTAGAGGGAGAAAGCTGTAAGATTCCAGAATACTGGAGTGTCCAATAGTACCCGTACCCCAACTGGAGGTTTCTCTTAGGCGCAGAGCTGATGCCGCCGCTGACCGAAACCCTTCCAGATCAAGTGGCAAAATGCCCAGAATGGCCTGGAGGGCTTCGTTGGGCGTTGTCCTTAGCGCACCGCTTATACAGATCATATTGGATCTATGGACTTTCCGCAACAGATTCAGGTATGTTGCCTTGCTCAGCGCCGGACACCATACGACGGCTCCATACAGCATGATTGGGCGAATGATGGCCGTGTAGATCCAACTGCATACTCTAGGGCTGAGCCCCCATTTTTTGCTTGCCAATGGCTCTTTTGCATGTGTAAAGAGCGATGCAAGCTTTCTTCTGGCGCTGAAGAGCATTCTCCTTCCAATTCAATTTCCTGTCCAGAACTATGCCTAGAAACTTGGCCTTATCCGACAAGCCCAGGCGCGTGCCATCTAGTTCTGGTAGGCTTAGTGGCGGTATTTTGTACCGGTTGGTGAAGAGGACAAGTTCCAATTTCCCCGGGTTGATACTAAGTCCGCAGCGAGAGGACCACCTCAAAACCTCTCGCAGTGCTACTTGCATCAGGTCACACAGAGTTTGTGGGAACTTGCCTCTGAATGCAATAGCTAAATCGTCTGCGTATGCCACTATCTTCCCGCCCCCCAGCTTGTGTCACGTAGCAACGAGTTGACTGTGAGGTTCCATAAAAGCGGGGAAAGAACACCACCCTGGGGCGTTCCCCTTGTGACATAGCGTGATAACTCAACCGTACCAAGTGAAGAAGCTATTTTCCTTCCTCTTAGAAGTTGGTCAATTAAACCAGTTTGAGGTCTATCTACGCCCAGATTAGTTAGAGCGGAGTTGATCGCCTCCGGGCTTATATTGTTGAAAGCCCCCTCAATGTCTAAGAAGGCCACGAGACAGTAGTCCTTTTCACACAGCGATTTCTCAATGGCAGATACTAGGCTGTGCAGAGCAGTTTCTGTTGATTTACTCTTGGTGTATGCATGCTGATAGCTAGAGATAAGATTGCTATCAATAGTCGTTGAGAGGTAGTCGCTTAGTATCCTCTCAAAGGTTTTGAGTAGAAAGGACGAGAGACTGATCGGTCTGTAATCTTTTGGCTCGTAGTGGGATGCCTTCCCAGCCTTAGGGATAAACACTACCGTGGCGCTTCTCCAGGAGCCCGGAATGTGGTTGAGAGCCAGGCAGGCTGTGAAGAGAAATACCAGCCATTTAGCTGATGTCTCCAACGTGTTAATAAGTTGCGCGGGGATAATCCCGTCCGGCCCGGCAGCCTTATACGGTTCAAAGCTCTTAACTGCCCACCTTACCTTTTCCTCAGTGATGGGTATATTTACTGCCAGGTTTGTTGCAGATGCTAGTGGTGCGTCATGCAGATTCCCCGGAAAATGTGTATTCAAGAGCAGCTCAAGGGTTTCCTCTTCCGTGCTGGTCCAGGATCCGTCAGGTTTTCGCAAATAGCTGATGGCTGTTTGACTTTTCGAGAGGACTCGTCTAAGTCTCGCTGTGTCGTCGACCTTTTCGACGCCAGTGCAGAAATTTCTCCACGAGGTCCTCTTCGCCTGTCTCAGAGCTTTTTTGTAGGCCCTTAGTTTAGCTTTATATTCGTGCCAGTGAGGCTCAGAGCCGAGGGTCTTGGCCTTGTTAAATTGTTTCCGGCATGATTTGCGGAGCGAGTCCAAATCGTAGGACCACCAATGTGGCCTGTGTTTACCGCGTGGTTTTGGCACTGGACAAGCCTGTCCTAGAGCATTTGAGAGCGCCGATGTAAATGTAGTAACAAGATCCTCCAGCTCCTCTACTGATGAGGGGGCTTGTGAGGGCAGTACTGGCAGGTCTCTGTCTAATATTTCATTGTGTAACTGCCAATTAGTGTTACGTGGATTGCGCTTCATGATAGGTTGTTCTACAATAAAGTCTAGAACCATTTCTTTGTAACGGTGGTCGGAGAATGAATGTTCTTCCAGAACCCGCCATTTTCTGACCCACTCATAAGCGCCTTCACTACAGATAGTGAGGTCTATGACCTCCCTGCGGGTCTTAGTGATAAAAGTAGGCTCATTACCCACGTTGCAAATTACCAGGTTAGTTGTTAAGAGGTAATCAAACAGAGACTCGCCCCTGGCATTGATATCGGAGCTCCCCCATTGGACATGGTGAGCATTAGCGTCCGCGCCAATAATAAGATTACCTGTGCAGAAATTTGACACCAGGTCTTTCACCTCCGTTTGTGGTGGGGGTTCTTCGGCGTCGTAGGGCATATAGACCGACGCCACCGTCAGGCGGGTGCTGTGGACCGTTAGACTGATAGCGGTAATATCACCATTGGTGTAGTTAGGTAGGAGAAAGGAGTTCAACTCAGACTTGACCAAAATACACGTTCTGACTTTGCTCTCCTCGCTGGCTCGAATGAGCTTGAAGCCCTTAGTCCCCAATCCGCAGATTCTCGAGCTATTGACCCAGGGTTCTTGGATGAGGACCACATCCACGTCGCCTTTAGAAAGACGACTACTTAAAGCAGCTGAAGCCACTTTAGATTTGTGCAAATTAATCTGAAGCACCACCAAAATGAGAGCGCACAGACTTCCCTGCCGTCCCCATATCGTCGAGGTTTGCTCCATCCCGGAGGTTGCCTATTAACGACGAATTGTTCCGATTAACTGCCCGATGCGGCGTTGCAGGAGTCCTGCTGCCTGTAGCGTTAGATGTTAATCGCTCAGCGTTGGCTGCTACCACCGTGACGGCGAGGACTTCCTCGTCCTGTAGGCTGTCCTCCATCTCCGAGTTGTTCACAGCACTATCGCCAAGGGACGTGGCGGATAACATGCTTTCCGCATCGGAATCCTCCGCTTCCTCTTCTGGTAATTCGTTTTCCGGTTCCCCCGGAGCAGCCGAGAAGGCAGCGCGCTGAGCATCACCACGATATACGTGGATAACGACCTGGCCTACGCTGTAGTGTACTAGGCCATTGCACCTTTTGTTGGGCTCGATTGACTCTTTATTCATGGTGAACACCACCTGTCTGTCGGGCCCTACCGCATCCCCGACCAGATTGACACTCCAGTCATGCGTTGGGAGGGACGGATTCATTAGCCGTGGCATCCCGAGAATTCTCTCGGGTTCGTCAGGGATGGCCGGAATCCACGCCCTTGCCCTTGGACGAGCTGGAATGTCCTTCCAGTCGACGACCTCTATCTTTGCGCCCTTGTAGACTTCACCCAGTTTAGCAGCTGCTGCCTTGTACAGTGCTACGGTTTTTGCATCCTCGCATGCGAGTAATTTAATCTGACCCTGGTGCCAACCCGCATCCGTTACTCGCGCCGAACTACCCGGAAACTCCGGAGCAACGTTGAGAAGAATGTTGCCGAGTTCATTTCGCACGTAACGCCACCGGTCCTTGGGGATGGCCAGACGGTCATTGCCTCGGTCAAGGACGCCTATAAGGATCCTGTCCTTGGTTACCTCAGCAAAGGTTAGTTTGCCCGCTCCAGGGGTATTCTGATGCCGTTTGGGAGGGGGAATTAACTCCAGGTCCGATCTCTGGCGCTTGAAAGGGTTAACTTTTAACCTCTTTGGCATGTAAGAATTTTGGAAATCCGGTATCACAGCTTTCGCTAGCTCTACCGATTTACTGGAATTCGGCGACAGTGATTCCTGCGGTACCCCTTCATACCTCTTCAGGATCTTTGCAGCCAATCTTTTCTCGTGGTATGTGAAGCGGCGGGGAGATGTCTCCCGGGAGTGCGGACCCGTAGTTGCCATCGCGGTCGCTCTCCTTGCCGACATCTCAGTTGCAGCTTCCTTCTCCTTCGAAACTCCGAGGCCAGGTCGTGAGACCGCTGCCACAGACGTTAAGATACTGGTTTTCATATCAGCGGTTGATGGGAGTTTAGCATCCGCCGTTGTCCGCTTAGCTGCGTTGGCAACCGCACTGGTGCTAGCTCCCATCAAGTCAATCTTATTCGATAGAGGGTTGGTTGACCGACTCGTAGTTGCCATCGCTGTCGATCCCCTCCTTGATTGTGGAACGGAGGTTGTCCTCCGGCGTTGTTGTTGCTTCCTCGCCTGCTCCTCCATAGCTCTCCTTTGCTGAGGAGTGAAATTTGGCGTTGTTTGTTTTTTAGATTTTTCGTTTTTATTTAGGTTATTTGAGTTCATCTTGTTCGTACGACCCATCGCCGGACAAGGCCAGCTTAGGGTCAAGGGAAGAGTAGGGGAAAATGTGTCGTCCGCCGCGGCAGAGCCCCGTACCGCGGTAAGGCCATGCTTACTCTCTGAGGTGACCCGGTGTCAGAGAGGCTCCGTTCAAATACAGCCACGATTTGCCTCCCGGCTGCAAACGTCCAAAGGGCACGGTTTCGCATAACACCCTGGATTGGGAGGGGGAAGATCTTTGTCGTCGCGCCAGAGAGGCTAGGCTGCTCTCGTGATGAAGTGCCGTACGGAGCTATGATCACAAGGGCAGCGTAGCCCTGTGGCTATCGACTTAAGCCCTCGTACCGCGGCAAGGTATCCACCCTTCACGAGAGTTTGGTTGTTGCTGGTTTCTGCTTTTTTTTGGTTGTTGTGTTGTTGTTGTTGTTGTTGTTGTTGTTGTTGTTGTTGTTGTTGTTAACAATGCATTGCCCTGCCTAGGGTGTAAGAGTAGGTCGCCTCCCTGTTGGTGCACCCTGGCATGGATCAATTGATGAGCGACTCTTTTACTGTCAAATTTCTCAGCCCAGCATTTGGCAGTGTTGCCAAGTACGTAAACGAGTTCCTGGGCAGGTACACAGCTGTTCCCAGGATTTACGCCAAGAAACGATGCTGCCATACAATTGTGCAGCGAAAAACGACTCGAAAACGGGAAAAAGTGTAGTTGAATGAAAATCTTCAATTGCCAATTAGGAAGGATGTCGTATTTTATATTTGTAACCTATTTATTGCGGTAAAAATGAAAAAGTAAATGGTATTTGCTTCCTTTAGGGGTCAACTGCTAATAAATTAGCTAAAATTATGGGACTTAGCTCAAAAGGCGGGGTTTGGCCTCAGGATCACGAATCCGAAACCGCCTTTTTAATATTTTGCTTCTCTGAAGAGATATTTGCAATCAAAGTTGCAAGTTTTCATGTGGCTGTTGTAATTTTATTAGGCTGCACCTAAAAACGTGTGAAAAAATGCGTACCGTGGCGCCACGGTCCAGGCAAACACCCGGACTTGGGATGACGTAGCCCAGGGTTATTTATAATGAGCGCGGCCGAAGGCCTCCAACTCAGAAAGGTGTTCTGCACATAAATACAATGGATTCCGTCCCATTTTTGGTACCGGACCCGGGTTATTTTTCGGTTTTTTTATCATAACTTTTCACTTAAACAAAAAATTGAAAAGAGCGCTTCCGGATTCGTGATCCTGAGGCCAAAACCTATCTTTTGAGCTATCTCCCATAATTTTATCTAATTTATTAGCAGTTGACCCCTAAAGGAAACAAATACCAAATAAATAAAAAAGGAGGTTATAAAGGGAGAAGTAAATTTTGATAGAACGGGGGAAAATTCTGATATTAATAGCTTATGGAGCTAGGTCAAATTGTGAGAAGCATGTGATATTGACAATCATATTATATAATAGGAGTTTTTATGCCAAGGCGTTAATAAATGCTTAAACATAATTTAACGGAAGATTTTGCAATATAATAGAAGAAAAAGAACCTATATTTGTTATTTCGTAATTTAATTTACTTTCGCCTATAAGTTTTCCATATCACACACCTAGACCTAAGGGGAGCTAACTCAAAAATCTGAAATTTTTAAGCTATGCAACCACAACGCTCTTCAATTCAATATCCCCCGATCATACCCAGTGGGAAAGAAGGTAATGCATTACCTTTTTCATCCATGAAATGAAGCATGAGCACAGTAACGCATGAAAAAATATTTGAAAAATCTTCCCATGTAATGTATTTCGTAAGGTTTTATTTTTCAAAAACATTACTTTTCCTTTGACATTGCTGTAGAAAAAGTAATGCATGAATTCCATTATACATAAAAAATTTTATAGGGGATATACATTACTTTATACATTACCAAACATTACCTTTTCCCACTGGGTACAGATTCGATAAAATATAAAATTTACTTCTCACCAAGAAAATAACTGTTAAAATTCACCACGATAACTGTCAGAATTTACAACCGCTCTGTCAAAATTTACGATACTCAACTAATTGGCACACGGTCTTTAAAATGAATCACGAATTCATAATGAATTAACTATTTTCAATTTTTATTTTTTTTAATGTAGTTTTATTTAATGTAGTTTTATTTATTTTGAGCCTTCAAACGTTCATTTTAATAAAAAAAAAAAACACTTAAAACCGAGTCTTTCTATACCGTCTCCTGTTACTATTATAAGTTGTAAAAAAATTAATTTTATTTTGCTCTTTACTTTCTTACATTTGCTCAATTATGTTACAATTTTTTATATTTATGTATACATATGTAATATAGCCCTTTCAGAGAGCCTAGTACACTAAACACCCTTATTTATCCCGCCGTTTGCCGAACTGGTTTGAAAACTGCAAAAATTCCAAATTTTTGTTTAAAAATACCCAATTTTCGCTTCTTCGGGTGTGGCATCATAGGAAAATGTTATAAGAAATGTGGATTCTGACAGCACTCTCAGAGAGAGCAAAAGTCGCTCATCAATTGATCCATGACCCTGGGTAACGCTAAATGACCTACATGGCCTACACGTCTAGTTTCTTGTATTGCCGGTTCTACGAGAACGGTACCAGTACTTGTGCTGTACCCATCGTGCCGAAACGACCCGGGCCATTTTCTTATATCGACCCGGCCAAGAGCAATACACTCGGGGTGACCCTGTCTGACATTTAGGCAGGGCTACACCTCGCTACAACAACAACAAAAACACTGCCTAGAGTGTATGATCATTCCGAAGATCTTCATCAAGCTCTTCTATGATTCTGCAGATCAAACGGCAAGGTAATATGATGCCGGATCTCGTCATAATGCTTACGGAGATGTGGCAGTTCAGAAGGAATTGCCTGCTCAGCATTTCCGCGTGCTCTTTTACATTGAGCAGTTTAGCCTCCTGATGGAGGTGAGACTCGGGAGACATGAGGAGAGATCCCGTAGCAGTTCTGATTTCAGTATTTTGGCAGACTTGTAACTTCGTCCAGTTGGTGTTATGCACATTAGGCGACCATATGGGTGCGGCATAGTCAAAGACTGGTCGGCCAATGGCCTTATATGTAGTCAGCAACGTTTCTTTGTCTTTTCCCCAAGTACTGCCGGCAAGTGACTTGAGGATCTTGTTGTGACCACGTACCTTTGAGACCATTGCAGACACATGACCAGCAGATGAGAAAGTATTATCCAGTGTCACCCCTAATAACTTTGGGTGGCTGACAGTTGGTAGCTTAATGCCATCAACTAATTCATTTCTCACCTGGTGCGTCCATGTCGTGATCGTTTTGCATACAAAGATACACAGATGTTTATACTTTTAACAACAAAACTTAAAAATAAAAAAAAAAATAAAATAAAAATAAAAAAAATAAATAAAAAAATTAAAAAAATCAAGAAGAAATCAAAAATAATTAAAAGTAATCAATTTTAATTTTTTTTAATTTTTTTTTATTTTTTCTAATCGTAATCAATTAGTAAATGCTTTTTTCTTGAAAGCAATTAAAATAATCATTACTAATTAAATAAACCTTCTAATCAATCAATTACTAATTACTAATCAAAATTGACAGCTCTGAATTATACTATGTAGTCATGACTGGCACTGTAATAATAATTTTGTTAAATTGTTGGGCCAGGAAACTGTTCAAATAAACATCCATACATACATACATACACACTCGGCCATATGGAAAATCCCCGGATTGTCAGGATTCGGCCATATGCAAAATTCACGGATTGTCGCGATTCTGCACATAACAGAATCCCGGAATCGACACTTCTAACCGACACCGTTACTCCTCGAACCATTTAGATGACCTGATGTGGTTGTTGTAATCACATTAGGTCGTCCCTAAAAACTTGCAAAAAAGCATGATATAAATACTACAGATAAAACCGTTAATGACACTAATGACATTTTTAAGCAATTCTCATACTCATTTATTTTTTGCCACAACTTTTCTGTTTGGTTTTTTCAATCAAATAAATTACAAATCAAAATCATTTCTTTTTATTTTTCTTCAAACTGCTATCAAGTAAGAGTGACTTAATGGGAGCAAGCAGCAGTGCGGCTGCCTACGCAGTCAAGCAGAAAACGGCGGAAGCTAAACTTCCATCAAGCGCTGGTACGAAACCCAATCTCTTCACATCTGGGGCAATGGTCTCACGACCTGGTTTCAGAGTTTCGAAAGAGAAGGAAGACGCCGCAAAGGGAGAGACCGCGATGGCAACTACGAGTCTGAATCCCCCCCAAGAGGCATCTCCCCGACGCTCTGCGTACTGGGATAAAAGAAAGGCCGCAAGGATCCTTAAAAAATATGAGGGAGCAAGGCAGGAGAAGCTGTCGCCGGAAGAAAGGAAGATGGTGGAGGAAGCGAAAGCTCTGATACCAAATTTCCACAGGCCCTATGTGCCTAAGAGGGTGAACGGTAATCCCTTCAAACGCCAGAGATCGGACGGAGAGGTAGACCCCCATCCGAAGCGGCATCAGGTCAACCCCGTAGTGGGAAAACTCAGCTTTGCTGAAGTAACCAAGGACAGAATCCTTATAGGTTTCATTGACCGAGGTAACGACCGTTGGTCCATCCCCAAAGACCAGTGGCTGTATGTCCGGAATGAAATGGGCAGGGCCCTCCTCGACTTAATGCGTGAGTCTCCGGGTAGTCCGCCGCGAGGTACTGACGCGGGCTGGCACCAAGGTCAGATCAAAATATTCGCGTGCGAGGATGCAAGAACTGTCGCACTGTATAAGGCAGCAGTTGCAAGACTGGGTGAAGTCTACCCAGGGGCAAGACTAGATGTCGTCGACTGGAAGGACATTCCTGCTCGGCCAAGGGCAAGGGCATGGATTCCTGCCGTCCCTGCAGAACCCGAGAATATTCTTGAGATGCTGCAGGTCTGGAATCCGTCTCTCCCGACGCAGGATTGGGGCGTCAATCTGGTCGATGATGTGGTTGGGCCCAATAGACAGGTGGTTATCACTCTGAATAAGGAGGCGCTCGAGCCCCTTAAACGGTGCAACGGACGAGTGCATTACGGTTTGGGTCAGATCGTGATCCACGTATACCGTGGCGATGCACAGCGCGCTGCTATTCCGGACGCTCCGGAGGACTCGGAGATCGAGGCATCGGAAGGGGAAGCAGAGGAGTCCGACGCGGAAAGTATGTTATCCGCCACGTCAAATTGCGATAGTGCTGCGAACAACTCGGCGATAGAAGAAAGCCTGCTTGACGAAGAAGGCCTCGACGTCACGATCGTGGCTAAACCTGGCACACTAACGTTGATGCTGCTTCAGACAGCAGGGTTCCCGCCACGCCAAATCGTGCAGGTGCTCTGAACAACTCCTCGTTGAGAGACAGCCCCCGGAACAGGCCAGACCTCGACGACACGCTGGCGGCAGGGAAGTCTGAGCTCTCTCATGTTGGTGGTGCTTCAGATAAATCTGCACAAATCTAAACAGCCTCGGCTGTTTTAAGCAGTCGTCTTTCTAAAGGCGACGTAGACGTGGTCCTTATCCAAGAGCCCTGGGTCAATAGCTCTAGGATCTGTGGATTGGGGACTAAGGGCTACAAGCTCATCCAAGCCAATGATGAGGGCAAGGTCAGAACCTGTATTTTGGTAAAGTCTGAGCTAAACACCTTTCTATTACCCAACTACTCAAATGGTGACGTTACAGCTGCCAGCTTAACAGTCGGCAGCACCAGCCTAACGATGGCGTCGGTCTATATGCCCTATGACGCCGAAGAACCTCCTCCACAAAAGGAGGTGAAAGATCTGGTGGATAATTTCTGTACGGGCCATCTTATTATTGGAGCTGACGCTAATGCTTATCACGTCCAGTGGGGAAGCTCCGATATTAACGCTAGGGGCGAGTCTCTGTTTGACTACCTACTAACAACTAACCTGGTGGTTTGTAACGTGGGTAACGAGCCTACTTTTATAACTAAAGCTCGTAGGGAGGTTATAGACCTCACTGTTTGTAGCGAAGGCGCTTATGAGTGGGTCAGAAAATGGCGTGTTCTTGATGAGCATTCATTTTCTGACCATCGGTACATAGAAATTGTGTTAGACTTTATTGTTGAGCAGCCAGTTATGAAACGAAATCCACGCAACACTAACTGGCAGCTACATAACCAAATATTAGCTAGGGACCTACCAGTATTACCTCCACAAGGCCCCTCATCAGTGGGAGAACTGGATGATCTGGTAACGACCTTTACAACGGCGCTCTCAAATGCCCTAGAGCAGGCTTGTCCAGTACCAAAACCACGCGGCAAACATAGACCCCACTGGTGGTCTTACGACCTGGATTCGTTCCGTATATCATGCAGGAAGCAATTTAACAAGGCCAAGAGCATCGGTACGGAGCCTGAATGGCTCGAATATAAAGCTAAACTGAGGGCCTATAAAAAGGCTCTAAGGCAAGCGAAGAGAACTTCGTGGAGAAATTTCTGCACCGGGGTCGAAAAAGTCGATGATACAGCGAGACTTAGACGAGTGCTATCAAAAACTCAAACAGCCATTAGCTATTTACGGAAGCCTGACGGATCTTGGACCAGCACGGAAGGGGATACCCTGGAGCTGCTCCTGAACACACACTTTCCGGGGAACTTGTATGATGCACCTGTAGCATCTGCAACAAACCTGGCGGTAAACATACCCATTACGGAGGAAAGGGTAAGGTGGGCAATCAAAAGCTTTGAGCCGTTCAAGGCAGCTGGGCCAGACGGGATTTGTAACGACAGCCTTTCGCTATACTGGCAACGTGCCACAATGAATGTTAGCTAACTTTCTAACATGGATGTAGTGCAGCAGGGCTTCATCAACATTGCTTGTGTTACAGATGCAGTTAGCATTGATGATTGCTGTTAACAACAGACACTATAACAGAGGCAATGTTGCTGAATGCCTAGCAACTTTATATCTATGTTAGAAAGAAAGGACGATATTAGCATGTTGTGTGAATGTATGAGTGTGTAAGGGTGAATGCAGGAATGGAAAACGTTTAGTTTTGTATATGTATGCAAGGTTTCCCGAAATGGTAACTTTCTCTGCCACGGCAGAAGGCATAAAAGGGTGCAGAAGCGGTCAACGGAGCAGAGTCAGATTAAAACTGTGCCCTGTGAAGTAATTGCAAAGCAAGTGAAGTGCGCGATCCGCCGTTAAAGTGTACGGCCCGCGAAATTATAATATCTCGGGGCAACCACCCCCAACAATTGTTCCTGGAAACTACGTATACACGCTGAAAAGATCTCGTAAGTAAGCCGCATCCCACAACATCTATCCTGGCAGGCCGCACAGCGAGATTGGCTCCCATCTGGCTAGTCTTTGTGGCGATCAAACCAGCAAAATTGCATACACGTAGGAGTAGAGGCACAAATGTAAGTGTGCATGTACACCTATGAGGATGCAAACGATAAATCATCTAAATACCGTTGCTCTACCTAAAACTTAAATTGCGGTTTGTTTGGTCCGTTTTCAGATAGACACCATCAACCCGACAACCCCACAGGGCACCAGTCTTGACGGCGTGACGCCCAAAACACCACAGAATCAGGGTTGGCAAACCTATTAAACAACCACTGAGCACACGGTACTATCCCAAATCTGGTAGAGGTTACAAGCCATATGTCCACCGGTGCAACGCCGAAAGAAGTGCCACAGCAACAACAACAAGAGCAGCAACTCCCTGTCCATCAGTACGACCCTACGTGCCAAAGTAGCTCAGCGGTGGTAGTAGCAACAACAGAAGAAACACATTCACCTATAGCGCACAGCAACACACACATACTATTGATTGCGGCAAAACCCTGGTACACCAATTATTACAGCAACAACCATTATACCGAAAATCAGCACCACGTCACAACAACACCAACTATCACTACCACATGATCCAGTAGATGAATTCGGAGGGTTAGCACCAAGACCAGGACGAGAAGGAGCTACGTGCATTATCATCTTTAGTTTACATTTTTTTTTGCATCTTATACTGTACCATTTTGATTCTATTGGGGTTGCATTACACCTATAATGGATAGAATAGGGAAAGGGATCCGCGGAGATTCGCTTTTGGGCATAAAGTTAATCTAATATCTTCTTTTGCCTGATTTCCTGATTGGTTTTTTTTACATTTTTTTTTTTTCAACAGTTAAATTTTGGGGTCTTTCTAATGCCAGAGTAAAATTTTGTATTTTCTTGTTTTCATGTCTTAATCCCTCCGCAGTTCGTGGCTTTTGTTTTAGTTTCTTTTAGTTCTTTCCTTTTTTTTTTGGAGAGTTCCACTTTCATTTTTCTTTGCACTCCATATTTCTATCAACGTGTTTCCACAAAAATACCACGCTGTTCCCTTTTTTTTATGCCAAACTTTTTTTTTACCCTTTGTTTGGTATATGATCATTGGGTGGAACTTACCACATTAAGGTATCGAATTACCCATGGGCCATTTGACCTTTAACTTGGCCTTCGGCATCGCGAGTTGGCCGGGAACCCAAATAATTTTCTTTGGTCCATAAACCAATCTGAACCAAACAGGGAAAAAGAAGCAAATTTACATCCGCCGACACGTTTACAACGACATCGCTGCTCCACTAACTGAACAGCTCAATCCCAAAATCACTAACGAGTGATCTGGCTGAACACTTGAGAGCGACCGTAGTGCGTGCAAATGAGTGCAGGTATTTAGGGAGCATATATGCTTTGAGGTTTTCCTTTCTTTTCAGCTCAGATTCTCAACATTGGCGCCTTTGGAGAGTAATCAGGTGAGTGATAGGAGTTAAGAGTATATATGCTGTATGTATTTATGTATGACCGTCGATCAACGTTTGGCTGATACCCGCAGCAGCAGATAAGCTAGATAACAAGCGGGTGGCGATCGAGTGCCTGCATACATAAGTACAGACAAGACTACGTACATGCCTATAAACACACGCACTTAGATTCGCTCGCTTATTTCCCTTTACTCATTTTTTTGCTCTTATTTACATACATATATAGATACCAAATATACATAACTATTTTTTCCGGTTATTGAACTTTTTAGATATTAGTGACAAAACAGCTGATAGAAAGAACTAGCATTAGGGTGTATTAGAATTTTTCCTTCCGCTAAGGAGATTTTTTTTTGAATTTTGGTTGGGGTTTAGGTCGTTATACTTACACATAATATTGGTGTTAGCCCATTGTCATGAACACCTTTTAGGTAGCTGATAATTTTTTTGGTTACTTTTTTTATTT
>CAXKVI010000003.1:50282052-50342127 GCA_964058755.1 Campiglossa producta
CTTCCTTGACCTCTGAGGCAGTGATGACAATGGGCGTATTATGGTTTTTATATTTACGCGCCTGTCGCATGGTTCTACGTTTAGCTCTATCGGGAGGGGAATGTAGTACAAATTGTCTACAGAAGTGGTTCGCACATCCCCTAGGGTCCTTCTTCACCCTGTCACCGAAAGTAATATCTACTTTATCCTTGTGTTGCGTTGGATTAGATAGAGCTTTGACCGTAGTCCATAATTTGCCAACACCATCAGAGAGGTTGCATTGCTCTAGGTGTTGTTTCCATTTGGCCAGTTTATGTTTATCGACCAACCTACGAATTTCCGCGTTGAGATCCCTTATACGGGGGTCTGCGGGATTGAGACTTCGCACTTCATCTCTTTCTCTAGTCATGGCCGCTGCCTCCGCGGGGAAATTTGGTCTTATTTGAGATATTCGACCCGCAGGAATGAATCGTTTAGAGGCCAAGTCAATGATGTTGCGGAAGTCTCGTTCGCCTTTGCGTACGTCCGTAGGAATGGATAGAGCAGCCAAGGATTCGTCCGTATATGTCTGAAAACTGTCCCAGTCCACCTTGGTAAAGTTAATATATGTACCATGCTCAGGTGTAATAAAGTCCGTCGGTCGTTCGATGGTAATGACTATTGGGAGATGGTCAGACGCCAACGTGAGTATGGGTCGCCAATTGGTGTTGTTCAATAGTCCTGCGCTTACGATGGAAATATCTGGCGAACTATAGCAATTACCCGATACTCTCGTTGGGGCGTTTCCGTTCAATGTACAGAAAGCCGTATCATCTATTTGTTCTGCAAGTACATGCCCCCTATTGTCTGCTGGCAAGTTTGAGTTATCTCCTCGTAATAGCAAGCTAATGTCGGGGTGATAACCGGTGGGGCGACTTGAGACAGGGGGTATGTAGTTGTTAATGATTTGCAGATCGACATCTCCTGTACGGATGGTAAAACCTTGGCTTTCTAAGATATCATCCGTTCCTTCGAGGTCGGTATCAAATAGATGATACTGTACAGAGTTGTGCGTTATGAACGCTAGACCACCTCCCAGACCTCCTGTTACTCTATGACGGTCTTTCCGGTGGAAGTTATATCCGCCATAGGTAATGAGGTCCGACCTAGGACTGAGCTTGGTTTCTTGGACTGCGGCAATTTTTATGTCATATTGCGTCATCAAATTAGTTATCTCTGCGATCTTACCAGTTAATCCGTTACAGTTGCGCTGTAAGATTTGGAAGTGCGCCGGTGGGGTCGATGCCGAGTTAACCATAGGCGTGAGAGACGGATGTGTTCGCCCAGGTGTTGGTAGGCTAAGACAAAAGGCTGTGCCTCAGCCTAGTTAGCTGTGGACCTGGTGTAACAGGGTTGGCTGGCGTCGTAGGTTGAGGTGTGTTACAGCATGGTGCGATTAACGCATCCGTCCAAAGGTTCCTGGTAGCGAGCCCACAGCATAGATGTACGTGGCATTGGCCTAAGCAGTGGGTGTGTTCGAGCCGCAATTGTTGCGGCAGTGATACTTTTTATGACAGAGCATCACGTTCTTCGGCAACGTTTTGGCAAAATTTGCAACGTCTCGCGTTCGTTGAATAAAATGTTGACAATCTGTTGCGCATCACAAGGTCTTCATGCGCAACATGAAAATAAAGTATGCAATCATTGCATCAATAAAGTAACATGACTGCAATATTGCAGTAATATTGAGCGGCTTGAACACACCCAGTTATTGCATTTGACCGATGACGCGAGCGTGTATAATCTTTGCCGACAAACAGTACACGTAGAGACAGGTGCGAGATGTGGATCCTGACTCACGTGAGAATTTAAACGGGAGGGGGGGTGTGATGTAGAAACCGAGAGAGACTGGTGCTCGGAGTTGCTCATGTGTAAACTGCTCCGGTGGGAGCGAGAGTGTTGAGCTGCTGCGCGTGATGTTGACGCCATAAGGCACGAGCAACAGTCTGGAGTTTGTGTGGCGGGTATAGCAGAAGTGCTGCTAGTCGTTAAGACATTACGTTTCTACGTACTGCCGGTTCTGCGAGAAAGGTACATGTGCTTGCGCAGTACCCTTCGTACTGAAACGACCCAGGCTGTATTTTTTTTATTACAGCCTGGCCAAGAGCAGTACACCCGAAGTGACCCTGTCTAACGTGTCACGATTCCTCCCCCTAAATTTGTCATCCCTGGAGCAGTTCCTTGCAGCAGGGCTGCTCCCTACTCTGTTGTTCCGGTCTGGCGTTGAGCTAAACCCTGGTCCAACAGAATGGTTCTGCTGCGTGTGCCGGAAGAAAATTTATACCAGATGTTCGCATTCGGTGCAATGCACATCTTGTAAAGGTTGGCTACACAAGTCTAGTTGCTCCGGACTAGATCCAAAAACACACCGGCCTCTTAGTTTTTTTAAAACCTTCGTGGCGCCTTGCTGTTCACGTCCTAGAACGTCTCGTGGCTCGCGACGCTCCGGCGTAGCGCTATCGCCTCCCCTTCGCAATATATGTATATATTGCTCAGCAAACATTGTGTGTTCCCAGTTGTAGCTCGCGCCCTAGCGCGCTAACACCTCACACAGCAGCTCATAGCTACTCCCTACGTAGCACATCTATAGATGTTGTGAGCACTGCTGAGCTACAACCCCTGCCCCAAAATATTCTCCTCCCCTCTACTTCTTCCGGTACCGGCACAAGTGTGAATCAAGGCCATCAGCTCCTGGTCCCTCACACTATGTGCACTGTTTGTCGGCACAGAATATATGCGTCCAGAGTGCCATCGGTCAAGTGCAATACCTGCCTTGGCCAATGTCACCTGCGCATATGCTCAGGGCTCGCAAACAGAAATCTATGGACTGATGCGTATGTTGCGCCGTGTTGTCGAGCTGTGCAGCCCACATTGCCGACAAATTCTACCTCGTTTCCCAACGAGCGGAATTTGTCGCCTTCAGGACTGCGACGACGATCACGGACTAGCATATTACCTCCACGGCGAGCGCACCAGTCCCTGACTCCCAGAGTGACCATTGCCTCTCCCCCGCATTTCAAAATAATGCAATTAAACTGCAATGGCAAGATTGTGGAGATCACCAAGTTTATGCAGCAAAACTCCATCAAAATTGCTGCAATCCAGGAGACTAAACTTGGCACCCAATCGGATCTCAGAGCGAGTGGTGGCTACCACATTCTCCGGCATGATCGTACGGACGGTGGGGGTGGTCTTGCGTTCATCATCCACCAAACCGTGCGGTATAGGGAATTTGCATTCAACACCGACCAAGAGGACATACCCCTAGAGCGACAGGGTATTGTCATTTCAGCTGGAGGTGTTGATCTCGAGCTGATAAACATCTACATACCTCCCGTCACCTGTTGTCCCAGAAGTTATCGCCCTGATTTAAGCGATTTCCTACGGGGCGATAACCGTGTCATTATGGGCGATTTTAATGCACACCATGACATGTGGCATTCACGCCATTCTGCTGACGGCAGAGGACGGGAAATAGCCGAGCAAATTGACGCTTCCACATTCTGCGCGGTGAACACGGACGCCCCCACGAGGATGGCAGTAAATTGCAGTAGCTCCCCGGACATAACAATTGTTAGTCCGGGTCTAATAAACGGCTTTGGCATCAGATCACCTGCCAATCATCCTGTCCGTTGATCGTGCCCCGGATTTCACCACCTCTGAGAAGAGATCCTACGTAAACTTCAGGAGGGCTGACTGGGTTGGCTTTACTGAGTTTACTGAGAGCTCCTTTGGTGCTCTTCCCATACCGACTGACGTACGCCAAGGTGAAAAGGAAATACGTAAGGTCATAAATAGAGCTGCAGCCCTTTTTATACCAGCTGGGAGAATACAAAATATACGGCCAAACTTCCCAACTGAAGCTGCAGCCCTGGCCAATGAACGTGACCATATACGTAGCATCGATCCCGCAGACCCACAGATCAGTGGTCTCAACGCGGAAATCAGACGGTTGGTAGATGAACACAAACATGCCAAATGGGAGGAACATCTGAGGTCTTGTAACCTATCTACCGGTGTTGGAAAATTATGGTCCACAGTCAAATCCCTGTCAAATTCGACGGGCCCACCAAAAAACGTAGACATCACCTTTGGTGATAAGACGTTTAGTGACCCGAAGAAAAGTGCAACGGCCTTTTGCCGACAGTTTGTACCACACCCTGCACAGGACAGGGACAGACGTAGGATCTTCAGGTGTGCGCATAAACACAAAAACAATGCCCCCGTTTCCATCACCGCTACAGAGGTTCGAGTGGCCATCAGGAAAGCCAAAAACTCTAAAGCTATGGGCCCTGACGACATAGCCATGGTGCATTTAAAACACATCGGCGAAGAGGGAGTAAAATACCTCACTACCGTCTTCAATTTGTCCCTGGCCACTTCTGTCATACCTGAAAAATGGAAACAGGCAGTCGTGGTCCCACTACTAAAGCCTGGCAAACCAGCTAACGTAGGGAGTCCTATCGTCCGATATCGCTCCTCTCGCCAGTAGTGAAGACATTGGAGGCGGTATTACTTCTTCTTTACACATCAAAGTTGAGGTTAGCCGAGCACCAACATGGCTATAGAAAAATACGGAGCACAACATCTGCTCTAAATGCCATTAACACTCAGATAACTGACGGACTCAACCAGAAAAGCCCTCATCACAGGACGGTTCTAGTTGCTCTTGACCTGTGTCAAGCTTTTGACACAGTAAATCATGGACAACTGGTATCCGATTTGGAAGATTCTTCGCTCCCCCCTGTCTTAAGCGTTGGTCCGCCAATTATCTGAGTGGTCGTCAATCGTCTGTAGTTTTCAGAAACAAAAAATCAAAACCGAGAAAGATTAAACAAGGGGTACCGCAGGGTGGTGTCCTTTCCCCGCTTCTGTTTAATCTTTATATTTCGAGGCTTCCTTCCCCACCAGATGGAGTCTCGATTGTTTCTTACGCAGACGATTGTACGATCCTGTCTTCTGGCACTTCCGTTGATGAGCTATGCTCCAGGATCAATGGTTATCTCCCTCTCTTGTTGAGTTTTTCACTGCCCGGAGCCTGACATTGTCGCCAACGAAGTCCTCGGCGACACTATTCACGACCTGGACGGCGCAAGTTGGCATGGAGTTAGAAATCTACGTAGGCGATCAAAAATTACCTACTGTCTCTCACCCCAAAATCTTAGGGGTAACTTTCGACCCCATGCACAAATTCGCTGCTCATTCAACCGCAATTGTCTCTAAGCTACAAAGCCGCAACAAAATTCTCAAGTCGCTAGCCGGCAGCACTTGGGGTAAAGACAAAGAAACGTTGCTGGCAACCTATAAAGCAATTGGTCGGCCGATCCTGAATTACGCGTCGCCGATATGGTCGCCGGGGCTTGCTGAGGTTCATTGGAAAAGACTGCAGGCCTGCCAAAATACCGCACTCAGAACCGCCACGGGATGCGTCCTTATGTCTCCAAAACATCATTTACATCATGAGGTGGAAATGCTCCCAGTTTTGGAGCACAATGAAATGCTAAACAAGCAGTACCTGTTGAACTGTTGCAAACCACAACATCCCAACAGACTACTGCTTGAGTATGAGCCACCTCCTAGGACCGTAAGGGCACATCTACGTGAGCATTTTGATGAGATCCGGCACCTCACACTTTCGCCGTTTGATCCAAAGGTACATACGCAGGCCCTGAAGCACATCCATGACACGTCCGTTGCGTCTTATGTCTCGCTCTGTCCACTGAACGCCGTTTTGCACGCCAAACCACCTCGCGTCGCGGCTGAGGAGCGTCATCTTCCTCGAGAGACAAGGGTCACTCTGGCTCAATTACGCTCTGGATACTGTAGCAGGTTAAACTCCTACTTATCCAGACTAGACCTTGACGTGCCGAATGAATGTCCGGCATGCGGCTGGTCACCCCATAATACCAACCATTTATTTATCTGCTCTTCGGAGCCCACTCTTCTAACACCCATCTCCCTCTGGTCCAACCCTGTCGAAACTGCAAGTTTCCTAGGACTCCCGTTAGAAGAAATTGATGACAATTTAGGTTAAGGAAAAGTACACGCTGGGCAGGGCTACACTTCGTTACAACAACAACAAGGCTACATATGACAAAAAATGATTCTGATCCAAAGCCTACTATAGGTTTTATACTTAAATAGTGTGCCAGCATGGAACGTCCGTAACGCTGGAAAACCCCATATATGTAAATATATTTCCAAAGGATGGTTGGATCAGCTGATTAGGGTTATTTATATGGCGTGAACGATAAGGAAGATTAATTCTGCCTTTAGTAGAATACAATTTTGTTACTCTATGCTCTCTTTAGCAATCTTCTTTTTACCGAAGAATAGGCCCGCGGTAATCTTCTAGTTTTCATTGGCCATACCAGACTGCTGAAGCGACAGGCGGGCACATAAGAAAGGTGCTATTAGCGAATCTTGCTGAGTCCATTTTCGCTTAAGGACCCCTAAACCGCCGGCCAAATTACCGCTAACAAAACCATCTTGGTAGGTATATGTGTAGTTGAAAGAAACAGTTTACAATATTGTGTAACTCCGACGACCCGCCCATCATGCGTTTGTTATGGCTAACACATGAATCACCCACCCCTTTCGTTACTCACCTTCCTCGTACGCCTCCATGGCAGCCCGATAGTTTTTCATGCCAGTCGCTGCTGCTCCTTTACGCGAGTACCCTTTAGGCCATGTCGGATTCAATGCTATTGTTTTCTCTGCATCCTCCAAAGCCTTATCATATTTGCCAGCCTTGGCGTATGCAGCCGATCTGTTGCTATAGAGAACATGATTTTTATCATCTAATGCAATAGCTTCCGTGTATGCCGCAATGGCTTCATCGTAGTTATCAGAATTAAGTGCGCGATTTCCTTTTTCCTTGAGTTCATTCACCTGCAAAGCAATGCAATATAAAAGCGCACATTCCTACTCACGAAATTTCAATTTTCACACAATGTGCAAACCGATCACACCTCACTTACCTTATCCATTTGTAATGTAGTTGAGTTATTTAAAAACGTTTAACGCTGCAAACTTTTGATGTGTATTATCTAGAAGATAATTGCGTTATATATTCGTTGAAGATTTCACTTGAAAAACGTGCTAGCCTGCTAATTCCAAAGTTTTTGGTGGTCTGCAAAAATGAACTTGCGAGTCTTCTAGAAGCTGAAAGAAACACACTGAAATTACAAATGACAGCTCGAAAATTTGCGCCAGGGTTGCAATAACTTTTACTATGCAAACTTGCCGGTCACTATAAAAATGTAAGGTGGTGTTTAGTGTGCAGCAAACACCCGGTAATTGAGTGAAGCTTGCATGATACAGAATTATATTGAATAAAAACATAATTAGATATCGCTAACGTCATGCCCATAACGCTAACGATAGTGCTAGCCATCTCCAATGTGAACAATTAGGTATGCATTATCCATAAAGAAGTGACAAATTGTTTTTAACAAAGAAAATGAAAAAAAATTGGCAGCAAATTACACATATGCTTGCTCACCGAGGTAATACACACCGAAAAGAGCAAAAAAAGGTTAAAAATGTGCGAAAATTCACCATCACAAACTTTAAGAGGTTAGGGATATGGCGAAAAATCAAAAACCAATTGGTTCGCTATGGTATGGTTAAAGCTGGAATTATTGGTGATGTTTGTCGTAACGCTGTAGTCGTATCCCTAACGCAACCCTATGCGAAACATTTTTATCGATTATTGGTACGGTAACCGTAAACAGCTGATTGACTGCAAAAACTTGTAAGCAATAAGCAAAAAGGTAATCAGCTGGTTATCGTTACCGCGGAAAACAAAAACCAATTGGTTGGCTACGATCCGGTTACGACCTTAGCGTTACGATATGGCACCAATAATCGATTGCATTAAATCCCATAAGGTTGGTCGAATCAGCTGTTTGGATACGACTACAGCGTTACGACAAACATCACCAATAATTCCATCTTAACGCGTTAGGGTTATGGTATGTCATTACTAATCGCGATCACTTTCCTGTAGTTAGTGACTGTTTCTGACTGTCAAGTTGGTGTAAAGGATCACACCTTTTAATTTAATATCGTTAAGGCCTGTTTACATTGTTCAATTTTGAAATCAATTTTCGTCGCATGTGCCGTTGATTCCAAATTGAGTTGACTACCCGTTTACATTAATCAATTTTTTTTAAACTATTTGACGGTTGTTTATGTCATTCAAAAAAATGAAATGAAAATAGAAAAAATTCTATTTTTATTTATTGATTTTTTTCACAACAACGGCATTATAAAACCACCCCATGGGTTCATAGACTGGTCCTCAAAGGTATCCACACAAAGACAGGGAACACCAGCTCCCGTTAGGCGAATGTCGTCCTGCTACAACAAGTACTACCGGTTGCTGCAGAGGGACACGATCGCCCAAGAGAGACGGGAGGCACTCTCGTTCAGCTCGGATCTGGGTAATGTAATATGCGAAACTTATCCAGACTGAATCCTGAAGGGCCAAAATGTTTGCACTGTACGTGGTTCCTCTCCTCACGACACTAAGGGCAGCTTGCATAAAAGCCGATAACGACTAAAGCTGATGGCCCACAGCGTATAGCGATTTGGCCTGCAGCGCTGCTAGTTTTACTGCTGCTTTAAGCGGGCTACCCACCTGGTAAGAAATGCCTCAAGAAAAAAACAAGCATATATTTCTTGTGCCTGGTCAAGAAATTTTGACGTTTACCAAATTTTCCATTTTTTTTGCATATTACTTTTAAAAAAATTTACAAAATATATTTAGCGAAATATCTACTTACCTTTACCGTGGATCTGCACGTTTACCTCAAGAAATATATACGAGCTTATTTATTTCTTGAGGTGAACCGGCGTTGCCAACTATCGAAAAGTGCTGTATTTTTTCTAATGAACTGAGTATTGGCTCAAGAAAATTTGACGTGTGAAAACGTTTCTTGACCATTTCTTGAGCGTTTTTATATGAAGTTTGACATTTCTTGGCAGGTGAGTAGCCCGCTTTAACGATTAGCAAACATACATGCAGGGGAATTTACCTCGAATTCTATGCACTTCCATATTTTCAATATTTTGGCACCAAAAAAAGCGCCACAAACTTAAAAGACATTTTTATTTCAATTCTAATTTATTATTTTCTATTAAACACTTTTAAACACCATCAAATTAATTCGCGATAACTAGCTACAATAAAAGTGTTAGCGAAAACAGCTGATCGAGTTTATCGACTTTTAGTGTAGTTAACACTTAGAGAATAGGGAAAAGCAATAAAAATGGCGTTAAACAGAATTAACGCTAACACTTGGCGATAAAATAGTTAGGGAATCGACCTACAGGCCTGCATAATAACGTTATTTTTATCAAAAAAAAATAAAAATATTTTGTATTTAATTCGTTATTCAAAAGTTTAAACGTTTTTTGAACAACGAAAAGCTTTTCATTTCATTGAAACCAAAATCAAAATCTCAAATATTTTGTTTATTTTGATTGTTTGAGTCAGAGTATATTATTCCATACAAAAAATGCTCAAAACGTTACTCAAACTTCGAAATATCAAATGGAAACGAAAATTCTTGATTTTGTTTTTGATACTAGCAAAATCGAAATTTTTTAAAATAATTTTTTTTTTATAACGTTACTTTCAAAAAAATTTTGTTTATTTTGTGTGCAGCCTTGAGTCACACTTGAGCAACATTTTGC
This sequence comes from Campiglossa producta, assembly GCA_964058755.1. Taxonomy (NCBI): domain Eukaryota; kingdom Metazoa; phylum Arthropoda; class Insecta; order Diptera; family Tephritidae; genus Campiglossa; species Campiglossa producta. Next base: position 50,291,773 of record CAXKVI010000003.1, read on the forward strand.
CAACTCGTTAATAACACAGATAAACCAGCTAAAATATGTTTTAAACACTTCATACAAATTACATTTTTATCAATTTTATAATTTATAAATACAAAATAAACTGAAATCACGAAATAAAATATTTGTTTTTTTGGCAGTTTGTTTTTGGCTTGTTCGTGCTTTATTGGTGAGGTGCGTAGAAATTTGATTTGAACACGTGGTGCAGCCCCTGCACGACATGCAGGGATACATGCGCTTGCCATAGTACAAATTGGAGTGTTTAAATTTTTACTGTCAGGTTTAGTGCACATCTATTTCAGGCTTTAAGCGGGCTACTCACCTGCCAAGAAATGTCAAACTCCATATAAAAAACGCTCAAGAAATGGTCAAGAAACGTTTTTTCACGTCAGATTTTCTTGAGCCAATACTCAGTTCATAAGAAAAAATACAGCACTTTTCGATAGTTGGCAACGCCGGTTTACCTCAAGAAATAAATAAGCTCGTATATATTTCTTGAGGTAAACGTGCAGATTCACGGGAAAGGTGAGTACATGTCTCGCTAAACATATTTTGTACATTTTTATAAGAGTAATTTGCAAAAAAATGGAAAATTTGGTAAACGTCAAAATTTCTTGACCAGGCACAAGAAATATATGCTCGTTTTTTTCTTGAAGCGGGCTACCCACCTGCCAAGAAATGCCTCAAGAAAAAAACGGGCATATATTTCTTGTGCCTGGTCAAGAAATTTTGACGTCTACCAAAATATCCATTTTTTTGCAAATTACTCTTCTAAAAATGTATAAAACATGTGTCGCGCAATATGTACTCACCTTTGCTGTGGATCTGCACGTTTACCTCAAGAAATATATACGAGCATATTTATTTCTTGAGGTAAACCGGCATTGCCAACCATCGAAAATTGTAGAATTTTTTCTTATGAGCTGAGTATTGGCTCAAGAAAATCTGACGTGTGAAAACAGTTCTTGACCATTTCGTGAGCGTTTTTTTATATGGAGTTTGACATTTCTTGGCAGGTGAGTAGCCCGCTGAACTGAGTATTGGCTCAAGAATATTTGACGTGAAAAAACGTTTCTTGACCATTTCTTGAGCGTTTTTTTATATGGAGTTTGACAATTCTTGGCAGGTGAGTAGCCCGCTGTATTGGCGGACTGATTCTGTTTACCGCTTTACGGCATCTACTTTTCGTGCAACCCTATTCGAAATCAAAATCACTATTACCAACTAATTTCTAAACCGTCAAATGCAGCATTCTGTCAAATGTAGAAAAAGCGGCGTAAAAGATACTTTGTGTTTTTATTACAAGTTCCGGCTGCAATTTTTGCTAAAAATATCAGAAAAAGTTTGTAAAAACAGACATTATTGTTTGGAATTTTATATCGCGAAAGTTGTGTAAAACTAAGGAGAAGTTGATTTGGTTTTAAGGCCGCTTTGCGTAGGTGAACGACAAAAGCATGGCTGAGTATTTGGCGTCCATTTTCGGTACCGAAAAAGACAAGTGAGTAATTATGATAAAAGAGTGCGTTACAACAACAACAGTGCGCAGTCGGTATTTGTTAAAATTTCAAAAAATACCTGTTTTTATCTTAATTTGCAGAGTAAATTGTTCATTTTATTTTAAAATTGGTGCATGCCGCCATGGAGATCGCTGTTCACGTATACACAACAAGCCAACATTTTCACAAACTGTGCTACTACAAAATCTCTACGTGAATCCGCAAAATTCAGCAAAATCTGCTGATGGTTCACATTTGGTGGCCAACGTTTCGGACGAGGAAATGCAAGAGCATTATGATAACTTTTTTGAAGACGTTTTCGTTGAATGTGAGGATAAGTACGGCGAAATTGAAGAGATGAATGTATGCGATAATTTGGGCGATCACTTGGTGGGAAACGTTTACATTAAATTTCGTAATGAACAAGATGCAGAGAAGGCAGCAAATGATTTGAATAACCGTTGGTTTGGTGGACGTCCCGTCTATTCGGAGCTATCGCCTGTAACTGACTTCCGTGAGGCGTGCTGCCGTCAGTATGAGATGGGCGAGTGTACACGTTCTGGGTTTTGCAATTTCATGCACTTGAAGCCGATTTCGAGGGAATTGAGAAGGTTTGTTGATTGATGACCATATATTTTAGTGAAGGCCGATTTTAAAATCGCCCAAGTGACAAGGGAAATCTTATTCTAGGGATCAAAATAAGATACGTTGCCGAAGGAAGCATACCTCTAAAAGGAATTCTGATGTCCCGTCTTTTGCCTTAAAAATTTTTGTATGGAGGGTGTGTGCCACTGGCAAGAAAGGGTCGGCCCTCCAAAGTCCAAATTCCGGAACTTGTTTTAAAGGCATGCTTCCTTCGGCAAGGAATCTTATTTTGATCCATAGTAAACGTTTTTTTCTTGTCCCTTACGCGATTACGAAATCGACCCGCACTAGAGTGATAGCATTTCTTAATTAAAATTTCCTTTGTTTATTATAGATATCTGTATTCACGCCGTCGCCGCACTCGTTCGCGTTCCCGTTCACCACGTCGCCGGCGTTCACGCTCCCGTGATCGTCGTCGCTCGCGCAGTCGTGAGGGCCGTGGTGGCCCTGGCGGTGGTGGTGGTGGTGATAACCGTAAAGGACGCTACTAAATGATTGAGATGATGATTAAACAACCTTACATACATATTATATACAAATGTTCCAAAAGTTTTTGAAGAAAGACAACCAGCTCAAAAACATTTTTAACCAATTACTACATATTTTTGACTAAATGAGAATGGACGACAATGCATCCCCTGCCATTGGCAACTAATTAATTTTGAATTTTAAATTGCGGGTATTCGTTTCCTTTAGCACCCTGGGCTACGCCATGCCACGTCCGAGCGTGTGACATAAGGGTGGCTACCGCCACGGCTGCTTGGTTTTTAGGGACAGCCTAATGTAATTACAACCACATAAAAACCAGCAACTTTGATTGCAAACATTTCTTCAGGAAAGGACTTAATTGAAAAGGCGATTTGTGATCCTGAGGCCAAAACCCGTCTTTTGAACCCTCCCCTATAATTTTAACTAATTTATTAGCAGTTGGGTGCTAAAGGAAACAAATACCAAAATGAGTAATTTTAGTTCATTTATATGTATTCTTACCAATTAAAGTGGTAAATAAACTTTATCACTGTTATATTACAAACAGCAAATTGCGTCGCACGCATAAAGATTTATCCATTGTTATTTGGCGTTTCATATAACATACGACAATCATTTATACGGATGACGACAACCTGTTTGTAAGAGCCCATCTAAATAAAAGAACAATTATTAAGTACCGACTAAATGTTTTTTTTCTATTACTATTTTTTTTTTTGTACAAAATAAACTAAAATTTGCTCGTATTAATGTACATTAGTATTTTGATTTATCTCCGCACTACTTTCTGTCGCCTCCATGTCCTTGAGTTGTTTTGTGAGATCTATCTGTTTTTGCAGCAAATATGTATTTTCGGTTTTGCGTCGCTGCTGGCGTTCAATGTCTTTTACCACACCCTCGTGCAGGCGCGCGCTGAAAAAATATTTAAATTTATTATAATACAAATAAATAAAAATGAAATTTTTAACCAAACATACCGGTCTGTACTTTGCTTGTAATGCACATAACCAATAACGCTCGCTGAGAAGCCGACGGATAGCGCCAATGCCACTTTAGCACCAACAGACATTTTCTTTTTATTTATTTTATTATAAATAATATGCTATAATTTATTTGTTTCTTAACAACGGAAAATTTAGCGTTTCAAATATTTTTTTCATAGAAAATTTCTGATTCGAAATATTTTTTCATGTAATCAAATTAATGTAAACTTCAAAATAAAAGTCAGCTGTTCAGTGTTGCCGTTGTGCGTGGTGCAATATGAAAAGGGTAGAAAAATGGGTTGTTTGATTTTGCCATGATTTTTGTGTTATATCAGTTAAGAAAAGTTTTGCCAACTACACGGTGTAATTGTCGGGGAAATTTTAGTAATAGACTCGCACAGCCAGAAAAAAACGGTTTTTTCAGGAGGATAGAGGAGCTTTTTCTGAACACAAATATATAATCTTAGCGTAAGGAGCCTTATACTTACTGAGATAATGGTTGTTGAAGTTTTGCAAATTTTGCATGGCACTATAGGTAACTAACGCACAATTTTTTAAATTTCACGCATTTTTCCGCATAATGGTACCACAACACTTATGAATTGCATATGATTAACAGAAAATAATATTAATATGTATAAATATTCATCTATTTTCACAAAATTATAAATTTTCGCCATCGCACAGCTATACACAGATATTTCACAACAAATTTGTTGTCAAAGAAGGATGTTGCCACACTTAAGCAAAAAATAAAAAAAAAAAAACATATTTTTTTTATTTCAACACCTTTCCGCGTAGGCGGCCTTCGGCCGCGCTTATTTAAAATAACCCTGGGCTACGCCATCCCATGTCCGGACGCGTGCACCAACTGCGGCTACCGCCGCAGTGAGTACTTCTGCGAAGTAAACCCATTTGGCGGAGTCCGGACGTGTGCTCTAACCGTGGCTACCGCCACGGTGAGTCCTTCTGCGTAGTACACCCATTTATTTTAGTATAGGTGAGGCTTGCAAACATAGTACAACTGTACAAGTAAGATTTGAATCAGCTGTTCGACTTACAGCTGTGCTCACCTGGGGGCAAATTCGGGTTCTATGAAATGATAAAATGAAAAGAAATTTCATACAAAATTTGTGAAAAGAAACTTCAAATTCATACAAATTTTTTTTCACGTTATCATTTCATAGAACCAGAATTCACCCCCAGATCGGGTTCCCCTTATTGGAAGCCACTCAACGAAGGGTGTCATTCGTTAGGACCGAAATAAAAGTAGTAGTAGCTTGTGACAAATGTTTAATAACTTCATAAATAATAGAAACTATTTGCCGAAAATTATTTATTATAGCAACTAATTTGATCTGGAAATATTTGTACAAAGATTTTACTTGTTTAGCGAAAATTTTTTCATATTTTCTAAAACTTTTAGCACTACGCAGAAAAGCAATCCTGTGGTTGATATTTCCATGACAACTCTCTTGTTCTTCTTTGTTTACATAAAACGCAACTTGCTAATTGTATAAATTTCTGTGAATATTTTTAATAAACAAGCATTTTTCTTACTTACAGCATATATTAGTAAAGTGCCCCACCATTTAAATGTGTTTTTTCATAGATGCCTGTGCTTATTTTCTTTTTGTACTTTGTGTGTGCGTGGCGTGCATATAAGGGAGTGTTCACATGCTGCTACAAAGTTGCTTATATGGCGTTTCCACCAAACATACACAGCATCCTTTGGGTTTGGAATAATTGTCAACTGTTTCTGATGCGTGTTCCTCCTCGTTGCTCGGGCGTGATAGATCGCGTAGCTTTGTTATGAATAATCATAGCAATTAAATAATCTATTATATTAATAGGCTAACAAATTTTACATATAAACCATTGCCAAGCTTAAACCCATACTAAATATGCATAAATATTTATGAAATGCATATTTATTTGTTGGCATACCTCTAAGGCAGTGCACAATTATCTAATATATAACCAATACTGCTTCATTTATCTGTAATAAGCGAATGAAAATTTTTCATGCAACTTAAATTGGTTATCTGACAATCAATTTGTAAATAAAGCGATAGCCCAGTGGGAAGCGTTAGTGGGTAGTGGTCGAGCGGTTGATGGTTCGAGTACAGTTAGTTACACAGCTATAGGCCAAAATTTTTTTCTTTTTTGTCATTGAAAATTGTTTATATTTTTTATATATTTTTATATTTCTAATCTTGACTTTTTAATATTTTTATAAACAATATTTTTATGTTTGTGATCTCTATTTTCGAGAAGAAAAAAATTTGGTGCGAATATTTTTAGTTTACGGAAAGCCATGTGAAATAATAATTTTATATATCATAAATATACATACATACCACCCATTATAGAAATGCTATAACCGCTTATACAATTTCTTTTTGTTTTTTTTTTTTTTTGGTAATTATTTCAAAAAATTACCATTAATATAAGTCTGACTGCTCAAATTTATGAAGATGAAAGCTGCAATTTGCGAATTTTTTTTCAAATTCTATCGATTGAGATAGAGTTGCTGACAAATTCCTTATTTAAAGTATAAAAATCGACAAAATATTTTATGGACACTACGTTATTTTGAACTAAACCAAGTGATAAGCGGAAATCTTAAATTTTACTGAAGACAACAAATAATTTCTTTTCAAATGTATATATGTATTAACTTTTAAAAGGGCAGATTTGCAACCCGAGCCCCAAACAAGTCTAGACCAAATTGAATAGAATTTTTTTAAAAATCAATATACATTTTTTTTTCTTTAAATCAAAAGAAAAATCCATATAAAGTGTCTTTTAAATATTGCTAAGTTATGGTTAAAGAAAAAAGCTAGAAAACCCTCACACTTTTTTTGACCTAACCAGAATTTGTAATTTACCCCCACTAAAAAGTTTTAAAACCACGCCATGTATAATACATTTTTTTTAAATACAACCCATACTTCTCTATTTTCGTTCTCTCGCTCATTAATACTCTTTAATATTACACGAACTCATATTTCCAAATTTCCACCCCTTCAAAATAAACGTCAAGCCAATTTCATACTCATATCTATTTATATACACATATACATATATGCGTAAACACTCCAATTCTCTCGCTCATTGAGTTCAAACAGTAGATTCGGCGTTGAACTCATATGTATATTGAAATGTTACATTCCAAATAGATGGCGTCGGCGCGAATAGCCAATTTGTTTCCGCATGAGAGTTGCCCCAATATGTGTTGTTATGTACCAAAGGATTACAAAAAAGTGACAATTTGTTTTTCTCATATCTCGCACGCTTTAGTAAGTTTAGTTTAAAAATAAAATTTTTAGGAAAGAAGCAATCAATGCTTTAACTTTCTGTATTGAAATTCATCAAGGAAAAAAAAAAAATTAGATTGAAATAGATAAACCCATTGCCGTCAATTTTATATAATATGAAAATTTGCTTTTTTAAAAAAATAAAAATCAAACATCTTTTTCGTAGAATTCTATAATAAAAATGAGATAACTATCGTCGCCTTATATTCCAAAGTTTAAATAAACAAATGAAAAACTAAAAATGTTATATTGTTGTGCCATAAAATCATGAAAAAATTAAATTTTCAATTACATATACTTATAATAAAATGTAATTTAACTATACAATTTTTTGGGAAAACGTTATCAAAATTATATTTATCCATAAAGCTCTAATATGTATGTATATATGTATATCTAAATAGAGATTCAAAAGCCCAATAAAGCTTCACTTAATTGTAGAATTCCATATTAAAAAAATTTATTCAAGGAATTGATTATGGACAAGACACCAAGGGCATGAGAAGTTGCAGGCTGAATTGGATATCTTGAAACCGCTAGAACTGCTCGGAAAAATTCCGATGTAATAGATTTGTTTAAAATGAAATTCTACAAAGTTTTAGTTTTCATAACACCATTATTAAAATGTGAAATAGGGCAACCATGGTCAAACTTTTAATTTGAAAAAAATATGTCGCAATCAAAGTTGGCTTGCGTACCACCAAACAAAAAAAATGTTTCAAAAAAATATAAAATAATAATTCAATATGGCTACTGTTGTTGGAGTACCACGCTTATTTTGAGAAATTTGTATATGTGTGTAAAATACCAGCAATGGAAATATTTTGATTCTCTCGCTCTTTGAGAGTTAGAGTAATAGCGTCAAACTCATATTTCGAAGTTGGCTGAACTTCAAAGGAAACCACTCTTTATCTTCATTCTCTCCCTCATTAAACACGTCCTATTATGAGAGAGAAATTATTTTCATTCCCTCGCTCATTGAGTACTTTGGTCCATTATCTATTATATTAATAGGCTAACAAATTTTACATATAAACCATTGCCAAGCTTAAACCCATACTAAATATGCATAAATATTTATGAAATGCATATTTATTTGTTGGCATACCTCTAAGGCAGTGCACAATTATCTAATATATAACCAATACTGCTTCATTTATCTGTAATAAGCGAATGAAAATTTTTCATGCAACTTAAATTGGTTATCTGACAATCAATTTGTAAATAAAGCGATAGCCCAGTGGGAAGCGTTAGTGGGTAGTGGTCGAGCGGTTGATGGTTCGAGTACAGTTAGTTACACAGCTATAGGCCAAAATTTTTTTCTTTTTTGTCATTGAAAATTGTTTATATTTTTTATATATTTTTATATTTCTAATCTTGACTTTTTAATATTTTTATAAACAATATTTTTATGTTTGTGATCTCTATTTTCGAGAAGAAAAAAATTTGGTGCGAATATTTTTAGTTTACGGAAAGCCATGTGAAATAATAATTTTATATATCATAAATATACATACATACCACCCATTATAGAAATGCTATAACCGCTTATACAATTTCTTTTTGTTTTTTTTTTTTTTTGGTAATTATTTCAAAAAATTACCATTAATATAAGTCTGACTGCTCAAATTTATGAAGATGAAAGCTGCAATTTGCGAATTTTTTTTCAAATTCTATCGATTGAGATAGAGTTGCTGACAAATTCCTTATTTAAAGTATAAAAATCGACAAAATATTTTATGGACACTACGTTATTTTGAACTAAACCAAGTGATAAGCGGAAATCTTAAATTTTACTGAAGACAACAAATAATTTCTTTTCAAATGTATATATGTATTAACTTTTAAAAGGGCAGATTTGCAACCCGAGCCCCAAACAAGTCTAGACCAAATTGAATAGAATTTTTTTAAAAATCAATATACATTTTTTTTTCTTTAAATCAAAAGAAAAATCCATATAAAGTGTCTTTTAAATATTGCTAAGTTATGGTTAAAGAAAAAAGCTAGAAAACCCTCACACTTTTTTTGACCTAACCAGAATTTGTAATTTACCCCCACTAAAAAGTTTTAAAACCACGCCATGTATAATACATTTTTTTTAAATACAACCCATACTTCTCTATTTTCGTTCTCTCGCTCATTAATACTCTTTAATATTACACGAACTCATATTTCCAAATTTCCACCCCTTCAAAATAAACGTCAAGCCAATTTCATACTCATATCTATTTATATACACATATACATATATGCGTAAACACTCCAATTCTCTCGCTCATTGAGTTCAAACAGTAGATTCGGCGTTGAACTCATATGTATATTGAAATGTTACATTCCAAATAGATGGCGTCGGCGCGAATAGCCAATTTGTTTCCGCATGAGAGTTGCCCCAATATGTGTTGTTATGTACCAAAGGATTACAAAAAAGTGACAATTTGTTTTTCTCATATCTCGCACGCTTTAGTAAGTTTAGTTTAAAAATAAAATTTTTAGGAAAGAAGCAATCAATGCTTTAACTTTCTGTATTGAAATTCATCAAGGAAAAAAAAAAAAATTAGATTGAAATAGATAAACCCATTGCCGTCAATTTTATATAATATGAAAATTTGCTTTTTTAAAAAAATAAAAATCAAACATCTTTTTCGTAGAATTCTATAATAAAAATGAGATAACTATCGTCGCCTTATATTCCAAAGTTTAAATAAACAAATGAAAAACTAAAAATGTTATATTGTTGTGCCATAAAATCATGAAAAAATTAAATTTTCAATTACATATACTTATAATAAAATGTAATTTAACTATACAATTTTTTGGGAAAACGTTATCAAAATTATATTTATCCATAAAGCTCTAATATGTATGTATATATGTATATCTAAATAGAGATTCAAAAGCCCAATAAAGCTTCACTTAATTGTAGAATTCCATATTAAAAAAATTTATTCAAGGAATTGATTATGGACAAGACACCAAGGGCATGAGAAGTTGCAGGCTGAATTGGATATCTTGAAACCGCTAGAACTGCTCGGAAAAATTCCGATGTAATAGATTTGTTTAAAATGAAATTCTACAAAGTTTTAGTTTTCATAACACCATTATTAAAATGTGAAATAGGGCAACCATGGTCAAACTTTTAATTTGAAAAAAATATGTCGCAATCAAAGTTGGCTTGCGTACCACCAAACAAAAAAAATGTTTCAAAAAAATATAAAATAATAATTCAATATGGCTACTGTTGTTGGAGTACCACGCTTATTTTGAGAAATTTGTATATGTGTGTAAAATACCAGCAATGGAAATATTTTGATTCTCTCGCTCTTTGAGAGTTAGAGTAATAGCGTCAAACTCATATTTCGAAGTTGGCTGAACTTCAAAGGAAACCACTCTTTATCTTCATTCTCTCCCTCATTAAACACGTCCTATTATGAGAGAGAAATTATTTTCATTCCCTCGCTCATTGAGTACTTTGGTCCATTATCTATTATATTAATAGGCTAACAAATTTTACATATAAACCATTGCCAAGCTTAAACCCATACTAAATATGCATAAATATTTATGAAATGCATATTTATTTGTTGGCATACCTCTAAGGCAGTGCACAATTATCTAATATATAACCAATACTGCTTCATTTATCTGTAATAAGCGAATGAAAATTTTTCATGCAACTTAAATTGGTTATCTGACAATCAATTTGTAAATAAAGCGATAGCCCAGTGGGAAGCGTTAGTGGGTAGTGGTCGAGCGGTTGATGGTTCGAGTACAGTTAGTTACACAGCTATAGGCCAAAATTTTTTTCTTTTTTGTCATTGAAAATTGTTTATATTTTTTATATATTTTTATATTTCTAATCTTGACTTTTTAATATTTTTATAAACAATATTTTTATGTTTGTGATCTCTATTTTCGAGAAGAAAAAAATTTGGTGCGAATATTTTTAGTTTACGGAAAGCCATGTGAAATAATAATTTTATATATCATAAATATACATACATACCACCCATTATAGAAATGCTATAACCGCTTATACAATTTCTTTTTGTTTTTTTTTTTTTTTGGTAATTATTTCAAAAAATTACCATTAATATAAGTCTGACTGCTCAAATTTATGAAGATGAAAGCTGCAATTTGCGAATTTTTTTTCAAATTCTATCGATTGAGATAGAGTTGCTGACAAATTCCTTATTTAAAGTATAAAAATCGACAAAATATTTTATGGACACTACGTTATTTTGAACTAAACCAAGTGATAAGCGGAAATCTTAAATTTTACTGAAGACAACAAATAATTTCTTTTCAAATGTATATATGTATTAACTTTTAAAAGGGCAGATTTGCAACCCGAGCCCCAAACAAGTCTAGACCAAATTGAATAGAATTTTTTTAAAAATCAATATACATTTTTTTTTCTTTAAATCAAAAGAAAAATCCATATAAAGTGTCTTTTAAATATTGCTAAGTTATGGTTAAAGAAAAAAGCTAGAAAACCCTCACACTTTTTTTGACCTAACCAGAATTTGTAATTTACCCCCACTAAAAAGTTTTAAAACCACGCCATGTATAATACATTTTTTTTAAATACAACCCATACTTCTCTATTTTCGTTCTCTCGCTCATTAATACTCTTTAATATTACACGAACTCATATTTCCAAATTTCCACCCCTTCAAAATAAACGTCAAGCCAATTTCATACTCATATCTATTTATATACACATATACATATATGCGTAAACACTCCAATTCTCTCGCTCATTGAGTTCAAACAGTAGATTCGGCGTTGAACTCATATGTATATTGAAATGTTACATTCCAAATAGATGGCGTCGGCGCGAATAGCCAATTTGTTTCCGCATGAGAGTTGCCCCAATATGTGTTGTTATGTACCAAAGGATTACAAAAAAGTGACAATTTGTTTTTCTCATATCTCGCACGCTTTAGTAAGTTTAGTTTAAAAATAAAATTTTTAGGAAAGAAGCAATCAATGCTTTAACTTTCTGTATTGAAATTCATCAAGGAAAAAAAAAAAAATTAGATTGAAATAGATAAACCCATTGCCGTCAATTTTATATAATATGAAAATTTGCTTTTTTAAAAAAATAAAAATCAAACATCTTTTTCGTAGAATTCTATAATAAAAATGAGATAACTATCGTCGCCTTATATTCCAAAGTTTAAATAAACAAATGAAAAACTAAAAATGTTATATTGTTGTGCCATAAAATCATGAAAAAATTAAATTTTCAATTACATATACTTATAATAAAATGTAATTTAACTATACAATTTTTTGGGAAAACGTTATCAAAATTATATTTATCCATAAAGCTCTAATATGTATGTATATATGTATATCTAAATAGAGATTCAAAAGCCCAATAAAGCTTCACTTAATTGTAGAATTCCATATTAAAAAAATTTATTCAAGGAATTGATTATGGACAAGACACCAAGGGCATGAGAAGTTGCAGGCTGAATTGGATATCTTGAAACCGCTAGAACTGCTCGGAAAAATTCCGATGTAATAGATTTGTTTAAAATGAAATTCTACAAAGTTTTAGTTTTCATAACACCATTATTAAAATGTGAAATAGGGCAACCATGGTCAAACTTTTAATTTGAAAAAAATATGTCGCAATCAAAGTTGGCTTGCGTACCACCAAACAAAAAAAATGTTTCAAAAAAATATAAAATAATAATTCAATATGGCTACTGTTGTTGGAGTACCACGCTTATTTTGAGAAATTTGTATATGTGTGTAAAATACCAGCAATGGAAATATTTTGATTCTCTCGCTCTTTGAGAGTTAGAGTAATAGCGTCAAACTCATATTTCGAAGTTGGCTGAACTTCAAAGGAAACCACTCTTTATCTTCATTCTCTCCCTCATTAAACACGTCCTATTATGAGAGAGAAATTATTTTCATTCCCTCGCTCATTGAGTACTTTGGTCCATTATTTATATTAATAGTCTAACTTTGTTGTTGGTATATTGTTAATTCTTAAACTGCTTTGTGCATAAGGTAATGGCGCGGCGGTGAGCGTATAGAATACGGTGTGCACAGTTGCAAGACCCGGTTGCGGAATATTCCGTTTTTTTCTTAAATTATGTTTTTTTTTTTATATTAAAAAACCTTTAATCTTAACTATTACAATTTACTTAATTTTCAACCTAATATTTTTTTGTTCTTCACCTGCTCAAAACGATCGCATAAATTAGTGGCTATTTGTTAAGCACAATGTCATCATCCGATTATTCAAGTGCAACATAAAATCTCGAAAACCGAGTATTTGCATGGCATTTGCCATAAATAATTTTGGAAAGGGCTGCTGTAATTTAATATTTTTATTATATAATAACAGCCGCTATTTTTTAAATTCTTTGATGGCCTCATTTTGCCTATAGATGAGTTTTTAATGTATACATTTAAGTTGGTCGAGGTTCGGCCACGGGTCCTAAAGGCAGCTATTGGATCAGATCAGATGTTTGAATAAGTTCAACTATTTTAAATTGGTCGAATTTCGACCACGGGATATACTAGTTATTATTATTACCTTGCATTAAACTCGAGGAAAAGCGACAACTAAGACGACGTATTGCACCCTCGCTGTTAATGTTGAGATTTATCACCAAATTTTCCATTAAATAATGAATAAACAGACATATATGTATAAAAAATCATTGTTTATTTAAATAAATAAATAAAGAAAATAAGTGAGTCCCATAACTCAAACATAAAAAAGTTACTATAATTGGACACAGTGCACTAAATCATTATCCTCACACATTCTTAATAGTAATATATTAAAAATTTAAGATTAGTGAGCTTTTTCACAAAGGGTTTCTTTAAAAAACAAAACAGCTTGTTTAGTTCACTGATATATACATACATTCTTTGTGTGGGAATATAACAATATGCAACAACAGCTAAAATGGACATAACCCTGTAAAACTGTCATTGATGGTTGGAGCAGGTCAAGCAGCTATGCTAACTACCTGCTCGCGTTCTTGTAGGAAAATAACGAAAATATCTGTTGAAACAAGCGATAACCGCATAAGTGGTTATTGCTGCAATGACAGTTTTGGTTTTTTTAGGTAGAGTTAAAGTGTTGTTGGCATGAAACATAATCGAAAACAAAAATATAAATTATAAAAAAGTAAAAAAAAAACCAAAAGTGTTTGGTAAATTAAAAAGAATTTTTTTTTTATATAATAAAAAAACATTTTAAAATAAAAGGAAAACGGCGTTGTAAATTAAACAAAAAAACATTGCGTTGTAAAATAAAATGTATATAAGATCAAAAATAAAAAGCAGGAATCTTTACCAATAAACACACATTTTTTATAATACCCGTTTTGGTCCGTTAGGGATACAATTTTTTCTGAAAACAAATAATTAAAAAATATTAAGTATACATGTAGAACATTTCTTAAATAGCTTTTTGCTTTAATTTACACCATATAAACTTAAATGGTTAAATAACAATACTTAAAATTAAATGGGTTTATAAGTATACATATATATTTTTTACTAAACTCAAACTGTATAAAGCTAAGAAAATTATGAATGGCATAATATCTAATATCTGAATTTATGCACAATAATTGCCCATAAAGAACTTAACAAGAATTATTGAAAGAATACTTTCTCATATTTAAAACTTAGTCACTTTATACACTCACCTTGGCATTTCTGTTTCTGCAGGAAAAGGGTATCGCGGGACTCCTAATCCGCATCCTAAAATACAGCAATGGTCGGGCATTTCTGGAAACGAACAACTTTATTAGATACATGTATGCATGTCTTATTTGCTAAAATTCTTATTACCACACACTATTTTTTTCCACTTTAACTCGGCAAAAATATCTGAAAGACGGAAAAATGTTGTTCTTTGTAAATAAATTAAATTATTAGCCGAAATTGTATTATAAAATAAAATATTAAAATAAACTTTTTTTGAAACGACTCACTTCATCAACTGCTTCGTTTGAACTAACAGTTGTGTATACACACAAATATGTACGTACATATTTACGCGCAAGGTTGCATTTCACGTCTGCAATGTATTTCAAAATATTCTTATTCATAAAATATGTAAATATATTGAAATCATTTCATTTATCATCAAAATAAATATTGAAATGTATAAAAACTGCAAAATATATTGATATTCAAATAGTTATAGTTCATATAATTGAAATGACATTATTTTTCATAAAAAAACAATAAATTTTATCCAAATCACAAAATTTGTTTAGTTAATAGGCATACATTTTGTTCTACATTTCCATACTAAATTGCTTTAAAAATATACCTACACAGCAACCCTGTATGGAGATTTCACTCCATTTCTTCTTGGAAATTTCAACCCTGGGCCTCGGGTTGCTGTGTTAGTTAAGCTAGTTTGACACTGTCTAAAATTTATTGTTTTTTTATGAAAAATAATGTCATTTCAATTATATGAACTATAACTATTTGAATATCAATTTGGGGCGGCCGCCGTGGTGTAGCGGTTAAGTGTTCGGCCTTATACACCAAGTCGTGTCGGTTCGATGCCCGGCAAAAGTAACATCCAAAATTATTTAGAAAAAGAATTTTTCTAAACGGGGTCGCCCCTCGGGAGTAGTTTGGCAAACTCTCCGGGTGTATTTCTGCCATGAGAAGCTTCTCAGCAATAAATTCATTTGCTTTGCAAGTGCCGTTCGGAGTCGGCAAAAAACTGTAGGTCCCGCCAACTTGTAGGAAAAACTCAAAAGCAACACACCACAAGTTGGAAAGAGAAGCTCGGCTAAAAATCTCGTTAGAGGTTGGTATATCGCCGCCATTAGATATTATGCCATTCATAATTTTTTTAGCTTTATACAGTTTGAGTTTAGTAAAAAAATATATATGTATACATATAAACCCATTTATTTTTAAGTATTGTTATTTAACCATTTAAGTTTATATGGTGTAAATTAAAGCAAAAAGCGATTTAAGAAATGTTCTACATGTGTACTTAATATTTTTTAAATATTTGTTTTTAGAAAAAATTGTATCCCTAACGGACCAAAACGGGTATTATAAAAAATGTGTGTTTATTGGTAAAGATTCCTGCTTTTTATTTTTGATCTTATATACATTTTATTTTACAACGCAATGTTTTTTTGTTTAATTTACAACGCCGTTTTCCTTTTATTTTAAAATGCTTTTTTATTATATAAAAAACAAAATTCTTTTTAATTTACCGAACACTTTTGGATTTTTTTTACTTTTTTATAATTTATATTTTTGTTTTCGATTATGTTTCATGCCAACAACACTTTAACTCTACCTAAAAACCAAAACTGTCATTACAGCAATAACCACTTATGCGGTAATCGCTTGTTTCAACAGATATTTTCGTTATTTTCCTACAAGAACGCGAGCAGGTATTTAGCATAGCTGCTTGACCTGCTCCAACCATCAATGACAGTTTTACAGGGTTATGTCCATTTTAGCTGTTGTTGCATATTGTTATATTCCCACACAAATAATGTATGTATATATCAGTGAACTAAACAAGCTGCTTTGATTTTTAAAGAAACCCTTTGTGAAAAAGTATTGTATTTTTATAACATACATACATACGTATGAAGAAATGCGCTTGAACTAGCAAGTATAAGTAGATTTTTTCTAAGAAATGCGTCACATGCTTACTTTTGATGGTTCAAGTAGAGTGAATACATTTCCAAGCAGCTTGACATATTTCTCTTGTATATATGTAGTAACTTTTTTATGTTTGAGTTATGGGACTCACTTATTTTCTTTATTTATTTATTTAAATAAACAATGATTTTTTATACAAATATGTCTGTTTATTCATTATTTCATGGAAAATGTGGTGATAAATCTCAATATTAACAGCAAGGGTGCAATACGTCGCCTTTGTTGTCGCTTTTCCTCGAGTTTAATGCAAGGTAAAAATAATAATTATTTAATTGCTATGATTATTCATAACAAAGCTACGCGATCTATCACGGCCGAGCAACGAGGAGGAACACGCATCAGAAACAGTTGACAATTATTCCAAACCCAAAGGATGCGGTGTATGTTTGGTAGAAACGCCATATAAGCAACTTTGTAGCAGCATGTGAACACTCCCTTATATGCACGCCACGCACACACAAAGTACAAAAAGAAAATAAGCACAGGCATCTATGAAAAAACACATTTAAATGGTGGGGCACTTTACTAATATATGCTGTAAGTAAGAAAAATGCTTGTTTATTAAAAATATTCACAGAAATTTATACAATTAGCAAGTTGCGTTTTATGTAAACAAAGAAGAACAAGAGAGTTGTCATGGAAATATCAACCACAGGATTGCTTTTCTGCGTAGTGCTAAAAGTTTTAGAAAATATCAAAAAAATTTCGCTAAACAAGTAAAATCTTTGTACAAACATTTCTAGATCAAATTAGTTGCTATAATAAATAATTTTCGGCAAATAGTTTCTATTATTTATGAAGTTATTAAACATTTGTCACAAGCTACTACTACTTTTATTTCGGTCCCAACGAATGACACCCTTCGTTGAGTGGCTTCCAATAAGGGCAACCCGATCAGGTGAGCACAGCTGTAAGTCGAACAGCTGATTCATATCTTACTTGTACAGTTGTACAATGACCTGTACTATGCTTGCAAACCCTATTCAAATACTTAATTGGTGCGCATGAAAAGTACTGTAAGCCTTGGATGTATTTTTTGGATGTGACAACACTCTTTCAATGTCAAAAACAGTACACATTGTGTATCAATACCAAGTGTGAACTCTTCTTTTCACTTCTTTTGACAACACACATTAAAATGTCGGTTTGTTTACATCCTGCACATATTAAAATGTCGCCAGCACCGAATAACAGAAAAGCAATGGCGTTGTTTAACATCCTGCACACATCAACATGGCGGTCTCCTATCTTTTACCTAATGGTAGAAAGAGATGGGAAGATGGAAAGAAGTGAGACAAAAAAGGAAATTAAAAACAGGTGACTAAACTCACATTGAAATTTTCATGCCTATGCCTATGATATCACACTTGTTATTAACCACAATCTCAAACAGGTGTTAAACTCATTTTGGAATTTTGACGTCTATGCAGAAGAGTTTACACAAGCTTTGTTTCTTGAAATCTCCAGCAAAGAACTGTCAGCAGAAGAGAGTCTTGTAAAAAGCTGTCAAAATCTCATTTCTGCTAATTTTTCGTCGAACAGGGTTCAGCAGAAACCTGCAGACAAAACAGCGGTTACGTTTCTGATTGGCTAACAATTTGAATTTACATTTTTTGTTGTTGTTTTGCTATGTCACCGATCAGCTGTTCCCGCTTGCTGGTTTCTGCTGGACGAAAAATCTCCAGCAATAACTTGCAGCGAATTGGCGCTCTCTCTCTTAATTAAATGTCATAAAGCTGCTGAATTCGCTGCTAATTTTTTCAAAGAACACTTTTTTAGGAATACGTTTTACCGGAGAACTATAAACCGCCTGACTCTAAGACCTATATATTTGTGATCTGGAGAACTCCCTCTTTCGTTCTATACCAAAAACAGTCCAAAATTCGTGCGAGTCTAAACTAAATCGCACCCTAATTGTCTACTTTAGTTGTCAACTGCTAATAAATTAGCTAAAATTATGTGATATAGCTCAAAAGACGGGGTTCGCCCTCAGGATCACGAATCCGGAAGCGATGTTTGCAATCAAAGTTTCAAGTTTTCATGTGGTTGTTGTATTTTTACTAGGCTGTCCCTAATGCAAAAAAAGTCGCGCCGTGGCGGTAGCCACGGTTATGTCACACGTCCGGACTTGGGATGGCGTAGCCCAGGGTTATTTTTTATAAGCGCGGCCGAAGGCCGCCAACTCAGAAAGGTGTTTCGCACATAAATACTATGGATTCCGCCCCAATTTTGGTATCGGACCTGGGTCATTTTTCGGTTTTTTGACCATAACTTTTCACTAAAACAAAAAATTAAAAAAGCGCTTCCGCATTCGTGATCCTGAGGCCAAACCCCGTCTTTTGAGCTATCTACCATAATTTTAGATAATCGTCGGTAGGGCACACCTAGCCTTTCTGCGTGCCTATCAGGCAGTGCCCGGTTAAAACACCTATTAATATGGAGATTTCGCTCCTCCTTAGGGCGTCAATGTTTCTAGATCTTTTATGATCCCATTTTGGCCAGACTTGTTTGGATATCCGGCACCCTGGGGATTGCTACCCTCTTTCGTTGGCTTGACGGAGTGTGTATTATTATTATTATTATATGGCCTTATTACACCGCGACCATTAGTACGATCTGTCAGCTTATTGCTGTATGCGGAGGCTCTTTATAAATTTGAGCACCTCTTCAGGTTTTTTATTCCATATTACGAACGGATTGAGAGTGACCCCACCTAGGTAGCAGACTCTCTTTCTTGCTTACGCAATGCATTCGCAGAGTATGTGAACCGGCGTTTCATCGACCAGTTCGCAGAAACGCCAAATTGTATCTGACAGATTCAGCTTACTCAGGTGATAACGCAGACCGCAATGTCCCGTAAAATACCCAGTGAGGGTTCTTAGATCCACCCTCCTTAGATTAATGAGCCTGGCTGATGCTCTCTTTGTGAGGCTTCTATAAAGAGTTTGGCTTGCCTCTGCCCTAGGCTGCTAAGCCAATGCTGCCTAAACTGTTTATAGCTGCTTATGGTCTCCTTTACGTGGGCCTTCGTGAGTCCACAAAAGGGTTCCGGACCATAAAATGCTGTTAGAGCACCATGTTTTGCCAGGTGATCTGCTTTTTCGTTGCCGTCATGCCCTTCATGGCCTGGGACCCAACCTAACAAAACTTTGTTTTTGGCTCCGAGATCATTAAGGACTGCGATGCACTCATAGACAAGCTTCGAGGTTATAGTGTAAGACTGCAAGGCACGTAGGGCGGCCTGGGTGTCCGACATAATGTAGATTCGCCTAGAGGATAGTCTTCTTCGGAGGTATTCTCTGCCACATAATTCTATTGCTTGGATTTCCGCTTGAAAGATAGTGGGGTAGTTACCCATCGGTACCGATTTTTTGTAATTTGTTCCATAGATACCAGCTCCCGATTTACCATCTTCCAACTTCGATCCATCCGTATACCAAATCTCCGAATCGGATTCAGCATAAGGATTCCCTGTGTCCCAGAGCACTCGATCTACGATCGAAACTTCAAAGTTTCGCATGATCCTGAGCGTAGGAGTTATTGCATCACTTACTTGCAATATAGGACTATTTATGAAATTCTTGACTATCTTCATATGTCCTGTCAAATTTCCGATTTTTAGATCGGAAATATTTTCAAGTCTTAATGCAGCAAGTGTGGCCTCCTTCTCTACCAGAATAGGGAAAGGAGGTATTCCCATAAGGGCACTTAAATCATCAGCAGGACACGTTCTCATTGCACCTGTTATACCGACACAGACTAGCCGATGCAGCTTACTTAACTTAGTTGCCGCTGTTCTTTGAGCAGCCTTAGGCCACCAGACTAGAGAAGCGTATGTGACTATTGGCTTCACAACTGTATTAAATGACCAGTACGTCATTTGGGGTGACAGCCCCCATGTTTTCCCATAAAGTCTAGTGCAGGCGAAAAATGCCCTCGTTGCTTTATTTATGGTGGCCTCCATGTGAGGGTTTTGTCCAATATTAACCCTAGGTATTTGGCTTCCGTCGAAAAACCTATGCGGCTGCCTCCTAGGGACGGCTATAACATAAAGCAGCGTCAGCTGCACTTCTACTCCAACTTTCTGGAGGTGGGGTAGATATTATCCTAGGCCAGGAGCCGTGGATCATGCCAAATAGGATCTGTGGCTTGAGGACTCGAACTTACAAGCTTTACAGCGTTCAAGACAAGGGTAAGCCTCGTACGTGTATTTTAGCTAAATCTAGTATTAACGCTTTTCTTCTACCCCAATTTAGTGACGGAGATCTGACAGCGATAAGCGTCGAGGGGTTGGGCAGAAGCTGCAGATTTCCTTCTTTCTATCTGGCCCATGATCACGAAGGTTCATTACCACCACACAACTTCAGGGAGCTCGTGAGTTCTACCGGTCCACGAGACAACCTAATGGTGCTTGGAGCCGATGCGAATGCCCATCACACACAATGGGACAGCACTGACATAAACGACCGAGGTGAGTCACAATATAACTACTTATTAGGTACTAATCTATGTATATGCAACAGGGGAAATGACCCCACTTTCATAACAAGGAACCGCGAAGAGGTCCTTGACATAACATTGGTCACTGATTCTTTCAGTGACCTCATAGAATCATGGATGGTCTTAAAAGAACACTCCTTCTCAGACCATAGGTATATTAGTTTCTCAATGACAGATATGCACGCAAGTCCAATATATATACAAAATATAAAAAGGACAAACTGGGGCTACTACTGTTAGAAATACAAATCTACTATGTCCAAAATAACTTTGTTGAATTTTAGAAATATAAGCTTTGTTTCTTTCCTGCTAATTATGAATAATTATTCCTAAAAAAGTGTTCTTTGAAAAAATTAGCAGCGAATTCAGCAGCTTTTTGACATTTAATTGAGAGAGAGAGCGCCAATTCGCTGCAAGTTATTGCTGGAGATTTTTCGTCCAGCAGAAACCAGCAAGCAGGAACAGCTGATCGGTGACATAGCAAAACAACAACAAAAAATGTAAATTCAAATTGTTAGCCCATCAGAAACGTAACCGCTGTTTTGTCTGCAAGTTTCTGCTGAACCCTGTTTCGACGAAAAATTAGCAGAAATGGGATTTTGGCAGCTTTTTAGAAGACTCTCTTCTGCTGACAGTTCTTTGCTGGAGATTTCAAGAAACAAATCTAAACTATAGCATTGAGAGTCTTGTGAAAAGCTGTCAAAATCTCATTTCTGCTAGTTTTATCTCTCTTCTGCTAGTTTTTCGCCGAACAGGAGCCAGCAGAAATTCTCAAGCAGAACAGCTGTTCTGACAATTGACAAATGAAAATAAATTTTTTCCGCAGGCCATGAAATTGCGAATTTTTCAGTCTTTGGACAATTTCTCCGTATATATCGACGTAAACCTTACAAAATATTAAGAAAATTGAATGCCTTATACACCTTCAGTATTTCCGATTCCTGTAACTGTGTCTGCAGGATTATATTGGTCTCCTAAACGAGCCACATTACGTTGGTCCAACGGACATTGGGCTTCGGCGCATTGCTATTCAAAGATACGGAATTATTGAAGATTTGGTATTTATTGTAGGTAAATAACTCATAGTTTTCAAAATATTCGTAATAAATTTTAAATTTCATAAAAACATGCAATCAATTTTGATTTTGCCATATGTCACAATCAGCTGTTTGTTACTTGCTAGTTTTTGCTGGACGAAAAATCCCCAGCAGCAACTTGCAGCGAATTGGCGCTCTCTCTCTCAATTAAATGTCAAAAAGCTGCTGAATTCGCTGCTAATTTTTTCAAAGAACACTTTTTTAGGAATAATTATTCATAATTATTCATAATTAGCAGAAAAAAACAAAGCTTTTGTAACAACCTTTGAATATAAAATACACAAATGTAATATTTGTCAATAATTTTCTTCACTTCGAAATTAATTCTTTTTCAATAAAGAAGTTGATTGTTTTAAGATCCTTGCCTTTCAATAGGTTATGGACGTATGTTTTATTGCGTATTAAGGATTTTTTAAAAAAAGTTTATCGAAGTCGTCGGGATTAAGTAATGTCGGATAAAGGTTTTTTCGGCATTGAAAAGCTGAATGCTGATAATTATTATAATTGGAAATTCAAAATGCGGCTGTATCTTGTTAAGGAGGGCTTATGGAGTGTAGTTGAGACAGGCGTTCCGAAAGGTAGTGCGGCAACTATTTCAAAGAAGGACAAGGACGAATTTGCAATTATAAGTTTATGCGTTGAAGATAACCAGCTTATTTACATTCGCAATGAAGTTAATGCGAAAGGTGCATGGTTAAAGTTGAAGGAGCAGCATGAGAAGCCAAATTTAAGCTCAAAGGTTTATTTGATGCGAAAAATATGCAGTACTCAACTGCGTGAAGAAGACAATTTGGAGAAGAATGTGGATGTGATGAATGAACTATTCGATAAGCTGGTGACAATGGACGCAAAAGATGTTTCAGAGGAATGGCAAGTTTCAATGTTGTTAAGCAGTCTACCAGCGAGTTATGATGGTCTAATTACGGCGCTTGAGGTTCGGACTGATACGGAACTAACTAAAAGCATTGTGCAAAATAAGCTAATCGAGGAGTATCGTAAAAAAGTTTCTCGTCAAGGTGGTGAAGTGACTACTGCTCTCAAGATTATAAACCATGCAAGTAACGGCAAAGGGAAGTGTTATTTTTGTAACAAGGCGGGACATGTTAAGAAGAATTGTTTAAAATAAAAATAATGGCTGTCAAATAGCAAAAAGAAAACCAAGCAGGACGTGAATCAAGTTGTGGAAGAAATCGCTCTTTCGTGTGCATCTGAAAAATGCAGTAATCAACAAAATGGTGATAGATTCAGGTGCAACATGCCACATTGCTAATGATGAAAGGATGTTTGCTCAACTGGATGTGAATGTGGAGAGGCAATCGATTTCTGTGGCAAATGGGAAAGTATCGTTTTCAAACGTAAAGGCGTTTGTAAAGTAGAATTCAATTTTAAAATTTTGAGCATTGACAATAAGGGTATTCGTGTTATGTCTTAAGTTTACGAATCTCGTATATTTACGAGTTTACTACAGTTCTTATACGAACGCCCTTGCTAAGCATTTGTGTTTTAGATTTAACCCAAATAACATTTTTAAGATTGAATTTGGAATATTCCTTTATTTGAATTTTAGTACAATTTCATTCTTTTTTTGTGATTATATTATCATCAGAGACTTGTAACAAAACTCGTACCGAAACGAAACTCGCGTTTCTGGCGTTTCTGTTCCAAGAAACTTTAAAGGATAGAAACTAAATTCGAAACAAAATGATTGTAACGGTTTCAGCAGAAACAAAATCTGTAACGAAACTAAATTAATTTTGTTCCTTGTAACAGAAACCGAAACAGAAACAAAACTCCTTTGTAACAAAAGTCGTAACAAAACTCCAAAACGGTTCCAGCAGAAACAAAATCTGTAACGAAACTAAATTAATTTTGTTCCTTGTAACAGAAACAAAATTATTATTTTTGTTCCTTGTAACAAAACCCGTAACGAAACTAAATTAATTTTGTTCCTTGTAACAGAAACCGAAACAGAAACCAAATTAATTTTGTTTCTCAGTAGCAGAACTCTAAACATTCTTATAATACTATTTTCACTACACTAGGATGGACCTATAATATTTATATACGAGTATATAATATATATCGTCGCTCGGCCCGAAATACCGCGTATTTGCAAAAAACAAAAGTTTGATGAAATGATTTTGCCGGGAAAGAATTAATTTTGCCGGGCAATTATTTTTGGACTTTTTCATATACGAAGTTTCGTGTCAACTTAGCTAAGCAAAATAACGGCAAAATATGAAACAAGTCCGGTTTCGATATCTTGTCTCTAACACCATTTTCATTAGGGTGCTTAGCTAAGTTGATATCAAGTTAGCAAAGCACCCCAAAATTCCGGGAAAAAATTACACGGCAAAATTAATTCTTTCCCGGCAAAATCCCGGCAAAATCACGGCAAAATAGCGGCAAATTATCCACCTGGTCCCGACTCGATTGCATTAGGGTGCTTAGCTAACTTGACACTCATCTTCCATCAAATACGCGGTATTGCTTTTTGCAAATACGCGGTATTGCGCGCCGCGCGACGATATATATATCTGCCCAATATCCCATTATCCATACAAAACTATGTTACACCCGCAAAAGCATCCTCCTTCGACATCTTATAAAAATGATGATGATGCACTACAAAGTAGTTTGAATGAGTTATCATTAGAAAATGAAATATTTGTTGATAACTATTAATGTTAATTTTTTCACAATGTATGAAGCGTTTTTATATATCATTTAAAAATAAAAAAGACAACCATATAGTCGCGCAGTTATATTTTTCTTCATATCTTCAGCATTTTTTGTCGGATCTTAAAGTGTGATACTACATTTGTTTGTGCCAAGGACCCGGATTTTCCTACCGAAGTTTCATTTTGGTACTTACTTAGAACTTAAATGTACCACACGAGGTTTCAGAGGTCGACTGAAGTTACTTTAGTTAGTTGCAACATACATATACATGTATATTATATACCAGAAAATAATAAATCCATCCTAATGTACTGCAAATATAGTTTTGCTACTGTGAAACAAAATTAATTTTGTTTCTGTTTCGGTTTCTGTTACAAGGAACAAATTTAATTTAGTTTCGTTACGGGTTTTGTTACAAGGAACAAAACTAATGATTTTGTTTCTGTTACAAGAAACAAAATTAATTTAGTTTCGTTACAGGTTTTGTTTCTGCTGGAACCGTTTCGGAGTTTTGTTACGACTTTTGTTACAAAGGAGTTTTGTTTCTGTTTCGGTTTCTGTTACAAGTAACAAAATTAATTTAGTTTCGTTACAGGTTTTGTTTCTGTTTCAGTTTCGTTACAAGCTATGTAACAGAAACCGAAACCGAAACGCGTTACAAGTCCCTGATTATCATACAAATGAACAAAGGAATAATCAAATATGTTTCTTTTTGATGATCAAAATTAATCTTCGAAATCATTTTTGAATCATTTAGATTATTAATTTCTAAGATTCAAATAAAGTTAAACATGAGTTTTTAATCATATTTTATGATCATATCGGAGCTCTTTGGGTGGCTAAATATTGAACTTCTACCTTTTAAAATTCTTGTTTACTGTTTATTTTTTTTTCTTATAGACAAATATTTTTTCATATCAGAAAATTCAGAGAAATAATAGGGTTTATCTAATTTTTTTCATAAAAAATAAAGAATTTGTTAGACTATTGTCAAAAGTTCTTTTCATGCAAGAACAAAAAACACATGTTGCAAGAATAAAAAACTCATGTTGCATGTGTTGCATGAAAAAACTTTTGACAATAGTCTAACAATTTGTTGTGTTTTTTTATGAAAAAAATTTAGAGAGAAGGGCCCTGATATTTAAATATAAAAAATATATTGAAAACGTCGAACGTTTTTCCTTTTGCCATCAATATGCTCTCACTATCCTGCTGGTTTGGCGGCTCTTCTCTTGTGCAGCTTAAAAAAAATACAAAAACAAATGGATCAGAAAATGATTTCTAAAGATTAAAACAATATTTATAATATACATATAAAAAAATATGAAAAAATTAATTTAAAATGGATTAAAAAATACGGCCATAAAATGATCATAAATTATAGTTTTTAATTATCTGGAGAGTGATACTTGAATGTTTGTTACAAATTTTTAAAATGTGCTGGCTGGGTAAGTGCATACTCGTATATCAGCTGTTTGATAAATAAATAATAAACAAATCAAACGCCAGAAGAAATTAAAAAAATTTTAAATTTTGAAAAATTCTAAACAAAATTCTTTCTACAATCTACACCAAGAACATCGGCCCAGCTTATTAACTTAAGAAGGGAGAACCTAAGAACCCTCACTGGGTGTTATGCGGGACATGTAGTCAACGTTTTCACCTAAGAAAGCTAGATCTGTCACACACTTCCAAGTTCCAACACAATTTAAAAATTTTTCGTGAAATTTTCAAAATTTTTAAATTATTTTATTTGAAATTTCAATTTAATTAATGAGATGTCAATCATTCATTTTTGACTTCGTATATTTAGCACGTCGTTTACGAGCCAAATTTCATGCTTAAATTTACACTGAATGTGCTAAACATTTTTCATACAAATTTTGACACATGATATACGATATCGTAAATTTAAGAGGTATAGCATAAATACGATGCAAATAAGAAATTACACGAATACCCTTAATGTTTATTATGTACCGGATTACAATTCAAATCTCCTATCGGTGAGAAAAATGGTAGAAAATGGGTGTAAAGTTTCTTTTAAAAAAGATGTATTTATCATTGAAAAGGATAATAGTGTGGTGTGTACAGCTAACTTACCTACATATTAATTTGTATATACTCAACACTAAATTGCACCAAGTTATGATTGCGAATCACTGTAAGGCAGTCCGCAGACGAGGCGCATCGTCATAGACGCGTACTCATCATTTCACTGAGCACGAATTTCCCTGCGTCTCAAGATCTGCACACGACGCTGCAGAGAAAACACGAAAAGAACTGTCAAAATTGCAATTTTAATTAATTAATACATTTTCCGCACATTATTAACACATATTTCTTCCGATTGTACAAATTTTCTATTTTTTCTTTCAAAAGAAAGCATTCATTTTATTTGAAAAAAGAAAGCAAAGCCACGGCACACAAAAAGCGAAAATGAAAAATGTAAACAAATGCTTCTTCTTCTTCTTTTCTAAGCGTACGACGCCTGGCGACCAGGGTAATATGATGCCGGATCTCATCATAATGCTTACGGAGATGTTTCCTTATGTCTCTCGGGGGCGGATCTGTGTCCAAAAGATGCGGTTTGGATGTGCTGGCTTGTGGCAGTTCAGAAGGAATTGCCTGCTCAGCATTTCCGCGTGCTACTTTACAATGAGCAGTTTTGCCTCCTGATGGAGGTGAGGCTCGGAAGAAATGAGGAGACATCCCGTAGCAGTTCTGATGGCAGTATTTTGGCAGACTTGTAACTTCGTCCAGTTGGTGTTATGTACATTAGGCGACCATATGGGCGCAGCAAGTCAATGGCCTTATATGTAGTCAGCAACGTTTCTTTGTCTTTTCCCCAAGTACTGCCGGCAAGTGACTTGAGCATCTTGTTGCGAACACGCACCTTTGAGACCATTGCAGACACATGACCAGCAGATGAGAAAGTATTATTCAGTGTCACCCTTAATAACTTTGGGTGGCTGACAATATAATCCTGCAGACACAGTTACAGGAATCGGAAATACTGAAGGTGTATAAGGCATTTAATTTTCTTAATATTTTGTAAGGTTTACGTCGATATATACGCAGAAATTGTTCAAAGACTGAAAAATTCGCAATTTCGTGTGCTGCGGAAAAATTTTATTTTCATTTGTTAATTGTCAGAACAGCTGTTCTGCTTGAGAATTTCTGCTGGCTCCTGTTCGGCGAAAAACTAGCAGAAGAGAGTTACAACTAGCAGAAATGAGATTTTGACAGCTTTTCACAAGACTCTCTTCTGCTGACAGTTCTTTGCTGGAGATTTCAAGAAACAAATCTAAAACTTAGCGCAAAATATGAAAATAGTTAAATGTTCAAATGATTCTAAATGCCAGATATGTCCCCAGGGGAAATTTTCTAGACTGCCATTTCCTAACGAGAGCAAGAACAGACGCTCTTATAAATTTGATCTTATTCACACAGATGTTTGTGGTCCTATTACTCCATCTACTAATAGTGGCTTTAAATATTTCATGACATTCATTGATGACCACACACGTTATTGTGAGATATTTTTGTTGAGATCTAAAGATGAGGTGTTTGATAAAATTAAAGAGTATTAGATTTTATTAAAGAATCAATTTAATCAATATCCTAAAATAATAAGATCAGATCGTGGGGGAGAATATATTGGAGGTAAAGTTAAGGAATTTTTAGTTAGCTGTGGTACACAAATTCAGAATACAACACCATACAGTCCTCAGCAAAATGGGGTAGCCGAAAGAAAAAATAGATCTTTAATTGAAATGGCGAAGTGTATGATTTTGGATGCTGGATTACCTAAGTGTATGTGGGGTGAGGCAATAATGTATGCAAATCGTTTGCACAATTGTTTACCTAGCCGCAGCGTGAGTACAACACCATTCGAATTGGGGACGTCTGAGAAACCTGATTATTCGAAATTTTATTTATTCGGTTCAGAATGCTATATGCATATTCCTAAAGAAAAAAGAAAGAAATTAGATGACAGCTCATGTAAAAAGGTATTTATTGGAATCTGTCAAAATTCCAAAGGATTTCGCTTAATGGATAAAAATGGTTTCAAAGTTGTAGTTTCACGAGATGTGGTTTTTATAGATGACCACAATGGCTTTGTAAATGATCCCAGTTTAGATGTTCAGAATAGAACTACTCAAGTATTTTTACCCAATTTTGACTGTAATAGTCCTTTACTTACAGTTAATGAAGATAATGTAATTGATGATGCAGATGAGGAAAAACTTAGAGGTGTTTGATAAAATTAAAGAGTATTAGATTTTATTAAAGAATCAATTTAATCAATATCCTAAAATAATAAGATCAGATCGTGGGGGAGAATATATTGGAGGTAAAGTTAAGGAATTTTCAGTTAGCTGTGGTACACAAATTCAGAATACAACACCATACAGTCCTCGGCAAAATGGGGTAGCCGAAAGAAAAAATAGATCTTTAATTGAAATGGCGAAGTGTATGATTTTGGATGCTGGATTACCTAAGTGTATGTGGGGTGAGGCAATAATGTATGCAAATCGTTTGCAGAATTGTTTACCTAGCCGCAGCGTGAGTACAACACCATTCGAATTGGGGACGTCTGAGAAACCTGATTATTCGAAATTTTATTTATTCGGTTCAGAATGCTATGTGCATATTCCTAAAGAAAAAAGAAAGAAATTAGATGACAGCTCATGTAAAAAGGTATTAATTGGAATCTGTCAAAATTCCAAAGGATTTCGCTTAATGGATAAAAATGGTTTCAAAGTTGTAGTTTCACGAGATGTGGTTTTTATAGATGACCACAATGGCTTTGTAAATGATCCCAGTTTAGATGTTCAGAAAAGAACTACTCAAGTATTTTTACCCAATTTTGACTGTAATAGTCCTTTACTTACAGTTAATGAAGATAATGTAATTGATGATGCAGATGAGGAAAAACTTAGAGGTGTTTGATAAAATTAAAGAGTATTAGATTTTATTAAAGAATCAATTTAATCAATATCCTAAAATAATAAGATCAGATCGTGGGGGAGAATATATTGGAGGTAAAGTTAAGGAATTTTTAGTTAGCTGTGGTACACAAATTCAGAATACAACACCATACAGTCCTCGGCAAAATGGGGTAGCCGAAAGAAAAAATAGATCTTTTATTGAAATGGCGAAGTGTATGATTTTGGATGCTGGATTACCTAAGTGTATGTGGGGTGAGGCAATAATGTATGCAAATCGTTTGCAGAATTGTTTACCTAGCCGCAGCGTGAGTACAACACCATTCGAATTGGGGACGTCTGAGAAACCTGATTATTCGAAATTTTATTTATTCGGTTCAGAATGCTATGTGCATATTCCTAAAGAAAAAAGAAAGAAATTAGATGACAGCTCATGTAAAAAGGTATTTATTGGAATCTGTCAAAATTCCAAAGGATTTCGCTTAATGGATAAAAATGGTTTCAAAGTTGTAGTTTCACGAGATGTGGTTTTTATAGATGACCACAATGGCTTTGTAAATTATCCCAGTTTAGATGTTCAGAAAAGAACTACTCAAGTATTTTTACCCAATTTTGACTGTAATAGTCCTTTTAAAGAATATAATAAAACAAATAATGAAAATTTGGTTGCATGTTGCGAGGCAGAGCAGCAATTGTTTTATTCGGTATTATTTCAGCTTATTTATAATAACTAGGATCGCCCGTGGTCGAAATTCGACCATCTGAAATTTTCTTCAACTCTCTCTTAATATATGTACATATTCCCCGTTCACAACAAAACCAAGTAAGTGACTCCCTCGTGACAAATGCAAATTTGGATTAAGTAATACCATACAAACAATCTTCACATTAGGGTGGTGCAGCAAAACAGTACAACAGAAAAGCTGACGACAAAACATTAGGATATATCTACAACAGATTTTTTATTTTTTTATTTATTTGTTTATGTCTAAGGTACAGCAGACACTTACTATTACAAATCTATTATATATAAATGCGCAAACATAACAGGTTTCTCCCTTTTTTGCAATAACCACAATTCTAAAATTTGGTATGTATCGATATGTCTCGCCGAGCAGGGTGTGCGACAACAAACCAAAAATTAAAAAAAATTAATTATAATATGATTTGAAGATCACACCACTACAAGTGCTATACACGCATTCGCTTTATAGAGCCGCTGTTATGGGTGTATGTATGTATGACCACTTGCATTGTTGTGTTTGCATTCATTGCAGTAGGGTGAGTAGTTTTGTTGGCAGCAATAAGATAACATGAGCCAGCACGTCAACTTTATTGAGCTTAGGTACAAACAGTGTTTACAAAAACAAAATCTGTGCGTGGGGATTCAGAGAAGCAAATGCTTTTGAAAAAAGCACAAATAAGCCAGATCATGCACAAGGCCCTTCGTGGCTAGATTTAGTGAAATAAAATAAAATGGAAAATTGATAAAATTAAAAAAATAGTAAAATCAGAAATAGAAAAGTGATTGAAAGTAAAAAAATAAAATTTGTTGGAAATGAAAGGAAAGGGAATAATATAAAATAAATAAAAATGAAACAAAATGGAATAAATAAAAGTATTAAATTAAGAAAATAATAGGAAAGGAAAGGGATGGATAAAAGGAAAATTAAGGTAAGTTAAGGTAAGGAACGGAAAATATGACAGAAAAATCAAAGGGAAAGGAAAGGAATGGAAAAGAAAAAAGGAAGGGAAGAAAGGAAATGTAATGTAGGTAAAGCAGTGGAAAAGAGAAGCAAAAGGAGAAAGACAAAGAAAGGAAAGAAGAAAAAAAAGAAGGGAAAGAAAAGATAGCGAGGAAGAAGGTATGGAAAATAAATGAAAATAAAAAGAAAGAAAAATAAAGGAAAGAAAGGTAATGAAAAGCTAAAGAAAATAAGTTAAAGAAATTAATGAAAGAAAAAGAGTTGCGGAAAGGAACAAAAGAAAATAAGGAAACGGTAGGAAAGGAAAGGTAAGAAAAGGAAAGGTAATGAAACGAAATGACAGAAAGGGAAATTTAAGAAAAAAGTGAAAGAAAAAAGGTAAGAAAAAAATAAAAGAAAAGAAATGAAATGAAAAAAAAAATGAATAAAATGAAAGGCATTTAAAGCAACGGAAACGAAAGGAAAGGAAAGAAAAAGAAAATAAAAGGAAAAAAGGAATGTAATGGAAATAAAAGAAACGAAAAGAAAGAAAAATAAAAGAAAAGAACAGAGAAGAACAAAAAAGAAAGAAAGAAAGAAGGGAAATAAAATGAAATGAAAGAAGAGAAAAGGAAAGAAAAGGAAAGAAGAGAAAAGGAAAGAAAAGGAAAAGAACGGAGAAGATAAGGAAAGGAAATAAAAGGGAAGAGAAGGAAAGAAAAGCAAAAGAAATAAATTGGATGAAAGGAGAGGAAAGGAAAGGAAATAAAAGCAAATGAATGCTAAGGAAAGGAAAGGAAAGAAATACGTATGAAGACGACCTAAGAAGAATAAATAATTATCAACATTGAAACTACTGAATGGTGTAAAGAGGGAGGAAAAGGCAAAATGAATAGGAATGTATAGAAACCAAAAATATATAAAATATGGAAAAGAAAGGAAAATTTAAGAAATAGCAAAAAGGTAGGAAAATAAAATAAGGTTTTGTGGTTGAATTTCAACCACTGGGCGAACTCTAGTTATATTAATTGTTACATAAAAAATAAGTTTTTAATTTAAATTGCACAAAAACCCGGTATGGGCTTATAATATTTCGATATATAATGGTACTTTTTTATCGTAACCTTGTGGAATTTTACTTTAAAAAAAAACCTTATCGTTAATAATATAAACTTTTTAATGGACAAAAAACTAAATAAAGAAGTGCTCTGCGAAAAACCTTGGATTATGTGAATTATGTGATTATGTGAATGATGATGGTGTGAAGATGGCGAGGATGCAATGATATTTATTTGATTTTCTACACTTTGTTTTTTTTTTTTGGCACAAAAATGAAGGCAAGTGGCAGCTGCCTGGATCGCTGTATACTTATGTACGTTCATGTGAGAGTAAGGAGCGCAAAAAAGGGTGGGAGCGGTTTTCGAAGCGCAGAGTTTTAGCGGGGAGTGTTTGTCGGAGTTTCGATGATTGTGCAATTTGCAAGGTACCGTTTTTTATTCTTGCTTCACGCATACATATATATATATATGATGTTTGGGAATTTAAACATTTGATTTGAGTAATACCATGCAACGAATCCGCACATTAGGGTGGTGCAGCATTTTTAAATGTTTTTTCTTTTAAACAAATTTTTTTTAAAGCTATTTTTTGAAAATTATAATTCTGGTGTTGCGAACAAAATTTTTAATTCTATATAACTAACTTCACTTTTTTGTATGAAAAATACATTTTCTGCTTAGAAGATATACTTTTCCAATATTTTATTTCTCTAAAAATTTCATAAGTAAAAAAACTATTTAAAAATCGAAAAAGCTTAGCACATTAAATTATCAAAGTAAAAAATGTGGTTTCATACAAAAAAAGTGGAGTTACTTATGTAAAAAGGTGCATTAGTAAAAGTTCGTATGGTATTTTCCTGCAAAAAATACGATTAGTCCGGGATCAATCCAGAGGAAAATTAGACTACTACTTTTTTAGTCTCTTTTAGATGGGATAAATTGGTCACATTTGTTCGAGCATGTCCTATGAAGAGACTAATTGTACCCTTTTCATACCAGAATGGGTATAAATGTTTACTACTTGCTGGACACCTACATATATTCGATTCTCGGTGGAAGCAAAAATTGAAAACGGTTTCTTTTTTTTAATTTTTCGTTTTTATTTTATTTTTTAAGCAAGGAAAATTGAAAAAAAATCAGAGTTCTGTCAATTATACTTCTGTGGTCATAAGCAATAACAGCCTAAGTCGACTTAAGAAATTAGACCAGTTGAAATTTTTGCTGGTGATTTTGAATAGCAACATCGAGACATTTTTCAAGACTTTCATTGGTCTTTTTTTACTTTCTTTACAAACAATTAAATCCAATACGTTTGCCTTAGTTATAAAACAGTTTTGTTACAAAAATTCGCCAGCAAAAATTTCATCTGGTCTAATTTCTTAAGTCGACCTAGGCTGTTAATGCTTATGACCACAGACTTATACTTGCCAGCGTCTAATTACAGCTTTGCTTTAAATGAGACGATTGGGGATATTTTTCTGGGCAATCTTCAACTATATGAAAAATATATTTTCTGCTTAGAAAATATACTTTTCAAATATTTAACCCCCTAAAAATTTCATAAGTGAATTAAACTTTAAAAAAATCGAGAAAAGCTTAGAACATCAAATAATCAAAGTAAAAATGGGTATTTGTTTCCTTTAGGTGTCAACTGCTAATAAATTAGCTAAAATTATGGGAGATAGCTCAAAAGACGGGGTTTGGCCTCTGGATCACGAATCTGGAAGCGCTTTTTAATATTTTGCTTCTCTGAAGAGATATTTGCGATCAAAGTGGCAAGTTTTCATGTGGTTGTTGTAATTTTATTAGGCTGCACCAAAAAACGTGCGAAAAAATGCGTGCCGTGGGTCATTTTTCGATTTTTTGACCATAACTTTCCATAGAAACAAAAAATTAAAAAAGCGCTTCCGGACTCGTGATCCTGAGGCCAAAACCTGTCTTTTGAGCTATCTCCCATAATTTAAGCTAATTTATTAGCGGTTGACCCCTAAAGGAAACAAATACCCAAAAATATGTTTTTCGTAAAAAAAAGTAGAGTTATGGTGATTTCGTTTCATCAAAAAATGCGTATTTTTTACACTCTTCAATTTTCCGTTTTCGTTTGCAAAATGAAGGTATAACTCTTTGGTTCTGTGCCCTATGTGAGTGAGTGAAACAGCGCTTGTGACAGGTAGAAAGGACCTAAAGGTATTCTTTCTAACCCACAGGTTTGCTGCACCTGAACAAAAACTATATTTCTTTAAATAATTTTTTCAAAGTTCGCACAGTTTCATTCATAGACGCCATTGCACCAAAAACTCCTTCCATTCATAAATTGCCTTAAACTCTTGACGAAAATCCTAAAATCATAAAATTTCTGTTCTTGCATCGAAATTTATTTTCAAGTTTTTCATATTTTTTAGACAATATGGGCGAGGGGAGCTAGGGGACGCCTACAAGGCCAGCAAATCAAAGAATGTAAATTTACATTCTTTGATACATACAGCATATATGAGCGAACAAATGAAATATTAAACAACAAGAGATTTAGTATGAGCATATGCCCGTTAACAACTTGGTAGCAAAAAATATTTGAACGTAGATATGTATGTAAATGAAATTGTAGGGCAGCGGTTCCCAACATCCCCGCCTCCGTGAATCAACCAGATTCACCACCATCGACGTCTAGCACGGCCAACTTGGACACCGCACGTCGTTTCACACCGCCAGAAGTTCGTATGTCTGCTCTTCGTATTACTCCATCAGGTCCAGGATACACTCGTTCAACTTTGCCACGACACCAATCTCTCCGTTGAATGTTAGGGTCACAAATGAACACCAAATCGCCTTCATGTACTGGCTTCTTGCGTTGGCACCATTTTACCCGACGAGTCAAGGTGGAGAGATACTCAGATATCCATCTCCGCCAGAAGTGGTCTCTTAATTGCCGTGCCATGCGCCATTGTTGTCGTAATACAGTGGTTTTTTCAAAATCGATATGCGCAGTAGGCGTATGTGCCGTGTTCGCTGCTCCTAGCAAAAAATCGTTTGGGGTTAGTGGTTGTTCTTGATCGATGCTTATCGGTAAATGTGTCAATGGCCTGGAATTAACTACGTTTTCCGCTTCGATGAGAAAGCTGTGCAGCGTATGTTCCCTTGGTGATACCTCTTTCAGCGTATTACGCAACACGCGCTTGACGCACTGCACCATTCTTTCCCACGCGCCACCCTCTGCTGGATTGAATGGTGAATTGAACATCCATTCTACGCCTTTTTGTAGACGAACGCAGTCAAACACTTCTGAAAATCGTTTGCTTCCCGATCAGTCCCCACGAAATTTTTACCATTGTCGGATCTGATGCGTATGGGCACACCTCTTCTATTGATGAAGTTTCGTATAGCGATAATGCATGAATCCGTACTTAAATCATGCGCTAACTCCAAATGCACAGCTCGAACACTCAAACAAGTAAAGAGTGCCACCCATCTCTTTTCGGTGCTGCGCCTGACGTTGCCTGACAAAGTAGTCGAGGCCAGTATAACTAAACGGCCGGACGTATGGTGTAAGCCTATCTGCAGGAAGGGGGTCCATCAATGGGACGACACACGGCACAAGTGGCAATGACGCTGCGCAGCAGGGTTCGTAGGCGTGGCACCAAATAATTACGTCGTGGCTTCCAAATTTTGATGACACATGACAACGTGATGTTGCAATACCAGCAGTTTTGTAAACGTAAGACCAGACGGCAAAATAATTGGGCGTCGCGTGTTGATTGGGGCCAGCTGGCAGCGTCAATGCGACGTAGTGGTGATCCAAAATTGCTTCCACCCCACGTTTCGTGATTTTGTCTTCACTTTGGTGCTCCAACGCGTTAATTGTTTTTACATAATTAGCTGCGCACGGCGAGCATGCAGCCCCAAACGTCATCACGCACATCTCGTACACATCTGGTTTGCTTGTTGAGTCACCACCACGCCAAAGGAACCGCTGAGCACATCTATCTTTAGGTTGGATAAGCACCTGGTGGAACATCACTCTGATGTCTGCACACACTGCTACCGCGCCTTTACGGAAATGAAACAAAACTGATGGCAAGGACCGGTAAGCTTGTGGGCCTTTCAGCAGGTGTGAATTTAATGATGTGCCACCTACCTCAGCGGCGGCGTCAAAGACCAAACGCAGCTTACCAGGTTTGTTGGGATTGGCAACGGCGAAATGTGGCAAGTACCAAGTCGTAGGAGTAACGAGCGCAGCTTCTGCAGGTAACAATTTTCTTGCGTACTTCTTGCTGACGTAGGAATCCATGATGAGCTTGTACTCGGCGGCGAAATCTGCATCACGGCTCATCTTC
Organism: Campiglossa producta; assembly: GCA_964058755.1. Classification (NCBI taxonomy): domain Eukaryota; kingdom Metazoa; phylum Arthropoda; class Insecta; order Diptera; family Tephritidae; genus Campiglossa; species Campiglossa producta. The sequence continues at coordinate 50,328,701 of CAXKVI010000003.1, forward strand.
TTCTCCACACATACCAGCCGTTTCAATGCCATATTATAAATGTCAGGCAATTTTTCGTTGTCGCTTTTCCAAAGGAGACCTGTTTGGTGTCGTCCATCGACGCGGTATGTGGTAGACTTTAGGATGGCTTTGGCATGCATATCCGCTTCACTCTCCAGCAGGGGGGGAGCTCTAACACCAAAACTCTCGATTTCGAAAAAATCAGACACCATCTTGTGCAGCAATTGATCTGATTGGCTGTTGATATTTAAACAAGATGACGGCAACGCCGATGTACTGGTCGTTGGCCCAAACACCACCCAACCCAACTCTGTTTTGGCAACAAAAGGACCCTTCTGATTTAACCTCATAGTGGCCGACGGCAAACCTAAATGACAATGATCAAGGCCAATGAGCAACTTGGGCCTTACCTCAGTATACGGCTGTATCGGTAATTCACTTATACATTCGACGTTGGATTTCAGATCGACCTTGCTCACGCTTTGCAAGGGCAGCTCCAAGTTGCTTACTGCATACACACTACGAAGTGTGTGTTGTTCTTCCATTCCGGCACCACTGATTCGTAGATCGACTACAACTGTTGGCTATTGCACTGCACGCCCACCAAACCATTTGACGTTCAGGCACTGTTGTTTTCCATGAATACCTAAGTCGCGAATGAGGCCTTTGTCAATCATCGTTATGGACGACCCTTCATCCAGGAGTGCATATGTTTCGATGTGTTTTCGGTTGCCATATAAGGTGACTGGGAGAATGCGGAACAAAAGTTTGCTGACCCTGCTTCTTGCTGAGCTCGAGATGTGGATTGCGTTGTTGTTGACCTGTTGGACGCACGTGCATTGGCAGTATTGGGCCTAGTTCGCGCATGTGGCAAAGTAGGTTGCCCCGGCGAGTTGTTGGTACTACTCATGGCTTCATGCAGGAGTTTATGATGTATCCTTCGGCAGCCTTCAACATCACACAGCTTGCGGCGCTGGCAGTTACGTGTACCATGACCTAAATTAAGACAAGAAAAACACATACGATATTTTTTCACCTCTGCCCTCCTGTTCGGGACCGAAAATTGTAAAAAACGCGCACACGCATCAGGCTTATGTTGACCTTCACATATGGGACATCTCAATGGTCGCTGTGACTCAGCTGCATGTAAAACAGTGGGGTGCCTCGACTCGTTAGGTGGGTGTTCGGAACACATTGTGCAGATAACGTTGGCCAATTTTACCAACCAGTCACAAAAATGCTTCACATTGGCATATGGCTGCAGTGATGCTGAGAAACTGGCCCACTCAATACGCTTGCTAATGGGCAATTTCGAGACCAGCTCGTCAAGCAGTGTAGGATTGGCCAAGTGCAACTCACCTCCATGAGCCGATTGCAAAAAAACACAAATGTTACTAACCTTTGTTGCAAACGGTATTATTTTGGCCATGGCGTGCTCCGAAATTGGTGCAATTTCCCTCACCTGTGATAGCTGGCTACGAATTAGTTGTCCCGGGCGACCAAACCTAAATTTCAGCTGCTCGATTATATTGCTAACGTTGTTGGGGTGTATCAGCAGTGATTTAACAGCTTCACGTGCATCTCCTTTTAGGCTTTTCTGCAAACGCTGATTATTTCCGAAGTTGCTATACCCATACCTAGCAGTGGTCTGAACAAATCATCGTTGAAAGATAAGCCTCCAGACGAGGTGGAACTCGACGATACGGCGGTCTCATGTTGGTGGTGATTCAGATAATCCTGCACAAATCTAAAGCAGCCTCGGCTGCTTTAATCAGTCGTCTCTCTAAAGGCGACATAGATGTGGTCCTCATCCAAGAACCCTTGGTCAACAGCTCAAGGATTTGCGGTTTGGGGACTAAGGGTTTTAAGCTAATCCAAGCCAGCGAGGGGGGCAGGGTTAGAGCCTGTATTTTGGTTAAGTCTGAGCTGAATGCCTTTCTCTTGCCCAACTATACCAATGGTGACGCTACAGCTGCCAGTTTAACAGTCGACAGTACCAGTCTGACGATGGCATCGGTCTATATGCCCTACGACGCCGAAGAACCACCGCCACAGAGGGAGGTAAAAGACCTGGTGGCAAATTTTTCCATGGGCCATCTTATTATCGGAACTGACGCCAATGCTCATCACGTCCAGTGGGGAAGCTCCGATATCAATGCTAGAGGAGAGTTGTTGTTTGATTATTTGTTAACAACTAACCTGGTAGTTTGCAACGTGGGTAACGAACCTACGTTTATTACTAAAACCCGTAGGGAGGTCATAGATCTCACTATTTGCAGCGAAGGCGCTTATGAGTGGGTCAGAAAATGGCGCGTTCTCGATGAACACTCATTCTCCGACCACCGGTACGTAGAAGTAGTTCTAGACTTTTCTGTTGAGCAGCCGGTTATGAAACGCAACCCACGTAACACTAACTGGCAGCTACACAATCAAATACTATCTAGGGACTTGCCAGCACTGCCCCCACAAGTCCCCTCATCAGTTGGGGAGTTGGAGGATCTGGTAAAGACCTTTACAACGGCGCTCTCGAATGCCCTAGAGCAGGCTTGCCCAGTGCCAAAACCACGCGGTAAACATAGGCCGCATTGGTGGTCCTACGACCTGGACTCGCTCCGTAAATCATGTATGACACAATTTAATAAGGCCAAGAGCCTTGGCACGGAGACTCAATGGCTCGAATATAAAGTTAAACTGAGGGCCTACAAAAAAGCTCTGAGGCAGGCGAAGAGAGTATCGTGGAGAAATTTCTGCACTGGTGTCGAAAATGTCGACGATACAGCGAGACTTAGACGAGTGCTCTCAAAAACTCAAACAGCCACAAGCTATTTGCGCAAACCTGACGGATCCTGGACCAGCACGGAGAGGGAAACCCTAGAGCTGCTCTTGAATTCGCACTTCCCAGGGAACTTGCATGAGGAACCCCTAGCACCTACAACAAACCTGGCTGTACACATACCCATCACGGAGGAAAAGGTTGGGTGGGCGGTTAAAAGCTTCGAACCGTTCAAGGCTGCCGGGCCAGACGGCATTATTCCCGCACAACTCATAAACACGCTGGAGACATCAGCCAAATGGCTGGTATTTCTCTATACAGCCTGCCTGGCTATTAGCTACATTCCGTGCTCCTGGAGAAGTGCCACGGTAGTGTTTATTCCTAAGGCGGGGAAGGCGTCTCATTACGAGCCCAAGGACTATAGGCCGATCAGTCTCTCATCCCTTGGGCTCAAGACCTTCGAGAGGATAATAAATGACTACCTCTCCTCTACTATTGATAGCAACCTGATCTGTAGCTATCAGCATGCATACACCAAAGGGAAATCTACAGAAACTGCGCTTCACAGCCTAGTTTCTGTTATTGAAAAATCGCTGTATGAAAAGGAGTACTGTCTTGTGGCCTTTTTAGATATTGAAGGAGCCTTCAACAACATAAGCCCTGATGCTATAAACACCGCTTTAACAAGTCTGGGCATAAGCAGGTCTCTTATTGGACTTATTGATCAACTGCTAAGGGGTAGACGAATAGTTTCATCACTGGGCTCGGTTGACTTATCACGCTATGTCACAAGGGGAACGCCTCAGGGTGGTGTTCTCTCCCCGCTTCTATGGAACCTCACTGTCAACTCGATGCTGCGAGACACAAGCTGGGGGGGCGGGAAGGTAGTGGCATATGCAGATGACTTAGCTATAGTATACAGGGGCAAATTCCCACAAACCCTGTGCGACTTGATGCAAGTAGCACTGAGAGAGGTTTCCTCATGGTGCTCGCGCTGCGGACTGAGCATCAACCCGGGAAAAGTGGAACTGGTCCTTTTCACCAACCGCTATAAGATACCACCGCTAATACTACCAAAACTGAATAACGTGCACCTGAACTTGGCTGACAAAGCCAAGTTCTTGGGCACAGTTCTAGATAGGAAACTAACCTGGAAGGAGAATGTTCTTCAGCGCCAGAAGAAAGCGTGTATTGCACTCTACACGTGCAAAAGAGCCATTGGAAAGAAATGGGGGCTCAGCCCCAAAATATGCAAATGGATCTACACTGCAATCATTCGACCAATCATGCTCTATGGAGTTGTGGTGTGGTGGCCTGCGCTGAGCAAGGCACCTTAATCTGCTAGGTAAAGTACACAGATCTTGCATGATCTGTATAAGCGGTGCGTTAAGAACAACGCCCAATGAGGCACTCCAGGCCATTCTTGGCATTTTGCCACTCGATCTGGAAGGGCACCGAGTAGCAGCAGCATCGGCTCTGCGTCTAAGGGAAACGTCCGGCTGGGGCGCAAGCACTACTGGACACGCCTGTATTTTGGGATCCTATAGCTTTCTTCCGCTGAGCACAGATCGCGGTTTTAAAATCAATATTCCCAGCAGGGAAGAATGGGAGAGCACGGATCGGAGTCCCGTCACTCATGGCGGCACTTCCATTTATACTGATGGCTCGAAGTTAGACGGCAGAGTTGGGGGAGGGCTTTATTCAAAGTATCTGAACCTTGAGCTCTCCTTCAGACTACCTGATCACTGCAGTGTCTTCCAGGCTGAAGTTTCAGCAATCATGGACGCCGCGGCTTGGATAGGCCAACACACTATCAGGCAGGACATTTTTATATTCAGCGACAGCCAGGCGGCCATCAAATCCCTTGGCTCTTACTCGTTCAACTCTGAACTGACGCTCAGCTGTCGTCGATCTCTACAAGAGATGGCCCAACAGAATCGCGTTAACCTCACATGGGTCCCGGGGCATAGGGACATTGAGGGAAATTGTAGGGCAGACGAACTTGCGAGGCAGGGCACGACCAAGCAGGTTCTTCGCGATAAAGAGCGCTTAGGTATGCCGTTTGCCACATGCTAGCTTATGCTGAAGGAATACACACTCCGCCAAGCCAACGAAAGATGGCTGCAATCTCCAGGATGCCGGATATCCAAAGAAACCTGGCCGAAATGGGATCATAAAAGATCAAGACAAATTTATGCCCTAAGGAGAAGAGAAATCTCCATATTAATAGGCGTATTGACTGGGCACTGCCTCATTGGTAGGCACGCAGAAAGACTTGGTGTGCCCTACCGACGATGCTGTAGGAGTTGTAAGGATGATGAGGAGGAGCAAACGGTGGAGCACCTATCTGCAACTGCCCGGCTTTAAGTGGCGCGAGAATGCGCTTTTTGGGAGTTGCCTTCCTGGTCAGCCTACGCCAGGTCACGGAGCTGGACATAAAGGACCTGATGGCCTTCATCAAGTCATCTAAATGGTTCGAGGAGGAGTAACGGTGTCGGTATAGGAAAGTCAGTCCCGGGATTCTGCTATGTGGAGAATTCCGTTAATACCGGGATTTTCCATATGGCAGGGTCCCGGAACTGACTTTCCTAGTGTTGGTGGTATCACAACGGGCCTTTTAATACTGGCCTAGGTGTGCCTCTGCGGCAGCCACTTGAACCTAACCTAACCTAACCTTACGCTTCATGTTAAAATGTTCGTGTTGATTTTCCGAAATTGTTTTTGTTTTACGTACAAGAGGTGTTCATGTTGATTTAACATGAATCATGTTAACTAAAAATGTAAGAAATTTTTCTGTGTGCAGGTGCATGGGAGCCTAAAATTGTGGCGTGACCACATGTACCGCCCTTCCATACGTCGGTCTCCCTTAATCACAGAGCTGTAATCCCAGCTATTTCTTTAGCCACCAGATCGAGTGGTGGAAGATTCAGCATCGTGTTGAGTGCTTCTGTTGGAGTGGAGCTGAGGGCCCGGTTATGCAGAGTTCTGAACTCCTTTGGACTTTTTGTAGCTGCTTAAGGTACGTGTTCTTGGTTAGTGCCGGCCACCAGACCAGCACACCGTACAATAGCTGTGTATATCCAGTGCATCACTTTGGGAGAGAACCCCCACGATATACCAATTGCTCTCTTGCAAGTAAACAACGCGCATGTTGCTTTTTTAACTCGTTCCGCTATATTGTCGCTCCAGAGTAGTTTCCTGTCTAGAATAACTCCTAGATATTTGACTTTGTCACTGAGTACTAAAGTTGTATTCCCAATTTTTGGTGGTATAAAGTTCGGTATTTTGTACCTCCTAGTGAAGAGGACAAGTTCGGTTTTCTCGGGATTAACCTCCAAACCTGAAGCTTTCGCCCAGTCGCATACTTTAGTTCGAGCGTTTTCCATTAAATTGCAGAGGGTTTGAGGAAATTTTCCCCGAATATAACACAGATGTCATCGGCGTACGCGATCACTTGGTAGCCTTCAGCTTCTATGAGACGTAGAAGTTGATTTACAGTAACCAGCCACAGGAGCGGAGAGAGAACACCTCCGTGCGGGGTACCTCTGTTAACGAGTCTGTGAATCGAATTACCGCCTAGCTCCATTGTAATCCGTCTGCTAATAAGCAATTTACGGATAAACTCTACAAGGCAGGCATCGACCCGCAGACCACTTAACGCCGAGGTGATGGCTTCCGGTAGAACGTTGTTGAAGGCACCTGCTATATCAAGGAAAGCCACCAGTGTATATTCCTTTGTGTCAATTGACTTTTCTATAAAAGATACCAGAGAATGCAAGGCAGTATCAGTCGATCTACCTTTACTATAGGGGTGTTGAGCCCGCGACATATGAGTTGAGTCTATCGATCTTTTGACGTAGTCCTCCAAAACTCTTTCCATAATTTTAAGTAGAAATGAAGATAGGCTTATTGGCCTAAAATCATTAGGTTTAGAATGGGATGGTTTCCCGGATTTTGGGATAAATACTACCTTAACCTCTCTCCATGATGCAGGTACATAGTTGAGCCTGAGGCAACTAACAAACATGGTTTTCAGCCAGTGCTTAATAAGCTCGGATGTTTGTTGTAGCTGGGCCGCTAATATTCCGTTCGGGCTTGAGACTGGCTAAGGCCCAGTCCAGCTTTTTATCATCGGTTATTTCCTTTATCAGCTGATCCGAAAGCATTTCATTCCCGACCGTAGTAGTAGCCGTGTCTGTGCATGTCGGAAAGTGAGCATCCAGAAGCAGATTCATTGTGTCAGTGCTCGAATCGGTCCAATTCCCATCCGGCATTTGTATGTGGCTCAGTGTCGCTGGCGATTTTGAGAGCACCTTCCTCAGGCGCGAAGCTACAGATGTTGATTCGATATTGTTGCAGAAATTCACCCAGGAGGCCCGTTTGGCCTTGCGAATTTCCTTCTTGTAGTTACTTAATTTAGTTTTGTGAAGTGCCCAGGATGTTACGCAACCATCTTGTTTGGCTTTGTTAAAGGCCGAGCTACATGTCCTTCTGAGATTATCTAGATCGGACGACCACCAGGGTGGTCTGTGGGTTTCAGCTAACTTTTTAGGCGGGCACGCCTTGTCTAAAGCAATCTTGCAGTGTTGATTGAAGGAGCTGACGAGATCGTCTAGCTCCTCATCATTTCTAGGTGTTACCAGCTGATTTGACAAATATTTGCGAATAAGCTTTTGGTAGTAACCCCAATTTGTTTTCCTAATGATCTGTATATATTTCGGAATTGTATGTGTATCTACTAAGGAGAAGCTAATGTACCTATGGTCAGAGAAGGAGTGCTCGCCTAACACCCTCCATGAGTCTATGAGGTCTCTGTAAGAGTCAGTGACCAACGTTATATCGAGGACTTCCTCTCGGTTTCTTGTTACGAAAGTGGGTTCATTCCCCGTGTTACATATACTTAGATAAGTGCCTAGTAGGTAGTTATAGAGTGACTCACCTCGCTCATTAGTGTCAGTACTGCCCCATTGGTTGTGATGGGCATTAGCGTCGCCGCCTAGCACGATGATATCGTCCCGTGGTTTTGTGGAGCTCACGAACTCTCTAAATTGTTTGATCGTGAGCCAGATAGAATGATGCGAACCTGCAACCTCTACCCAGCCCCTCCACCTCCGGCTTAGAGGAGAGGTTGGCTAGGGCCTCGGTATCGGACCTCTATACCTTGAGGACCACCTTTTCATAGCCATACCTCACTACGTAATTGCATCGTGCCAGAGCCTCGACTCTTGCCTCATCCAGAAGCAAAACGATCTGCATGGTAGCCTTATCGGTCTTATCCACGTTCACCACCTTCCAGTTTGCTGTAGGCAGCTCAGGGTTGTACTCTTGCAGCACATCTAGAATCTCATCTGGTTCCGTGCAACCAACTGGAATCCAGACTCTAGCCCTTGGGCGTTGCGGGATATCAACCGCGTCCACTGCCCTCAAGCGCGCGCCGGCATAAACTTCTCCTATGCGCTGTATGCCAATTTTGTACAGGTCCACGGACCTGCTGTCATCGCAAGCGATCAGCTTCACGTTACCCTGATACCAACCCGCATCGGCGTAGTTGGGTGGAGGACCAGGGTTGATACGTTTGACCTGTACAGCCACTTTTGCGAGCGCGGCCCTGATCCACTTCCACTGCTGCTTGGGGTCCTGCCGTCTACGTTGCTCTCGTCAATTACTCCAATAATCTTGCGATCCTTGGCAATGTCGGCGAAGGACCTCGTCGGTCCTACTATTCTGGCCCTTTTTGGTGCCGTTGGAAACCACCCTTCCTCCAGCGATCGGTTTCGCTTAGCGGTTTCCCCCTTGTTGTTAGCGCCATACAGATCAACCTTAAAATCCGGCACTATCCACCGAGCCCACGCAAGATCGCGCTGGAGCTTCGCCCAGGCCTCTGCCGAAACGTCTTCCTCCCTCGACCCTAACGTCAGCTCCCACATTCCTGGAGCCCCCAGCCAAGGGCTCACCAGACGCTTTACGCTGAAAGGCAAGACCACTTGTGGAGGCTACATGGTTGATAGCCTCGTCTTTGGCCTACCCGATCGGAGCCCCTGCAGGAGGCACCGATCATCGGACTACTCAGACCGGTTTTACACTCGGCCCTACTACGTCGAGCTGCAGCAGCAATGAAACGCTGGGGAGTCCTCTCAGCTTTCGTCACTTTGCTAAGGTCCGGCTTGGCCGTGACCTTTTTAACGGAGCGAGCTCCTGTTGGCTTTTTTTGAGGAGACCCAGACTCCTTATTTTTGTTGTTGTTGTTGGTAGAATTGTTCATGTTTGAACCCACGAGTGGCGGAGAAAGGGGAAGGTCCACCCTGGGCAGAGATCCGCATACCCAGGGTAAGGCTAATTAGAATCGGAGGTCGCCAGGTATCCGAAGCACTCCGTTAGGGACTGGGCTATTTTAGGGCCCCCAGCCAGGCTGATCCTCGGCACGGGTCGTATGACACCTTGATCCAGCCCATTTCAAGGAAGGAAGACAGGAAAGGGGAGAAGAGGGGGCTGTGATAGAGGCTACGAGTAGCGGAAGGGAAATCAGGTAAGAGGGGGGAGGGGGAGGAGTCGCCGCTCGAATTAGCCGCCGAAGCGTTACCGGGTGTCACCACGTGGAGGCTCCACCCCCGCTTGGAGGAGGAGGGTGCATGCACCTACGAGTCGACGGTTTGAGGTGGCGCTGGTGTGTGCAAGGCGCGGACACCCCCATAATAAACACCCCAGACACCTCAAAGTTCGGGAACTTTTATTTTCCTATTAATTTTCTTTTTGTTGTTTGTCCCACTTTTACTGCTTTTAAATGACGTATCTTTTCATGTGTGTCGTAGGACACCACCCTTAAGTATTTTCAATCATTTTTAGACTTCATCCCATGGGAAAAACGTTAGCCAGACACCTCAAAGCGCGGGATTTTCACTAATTTTTACAGAGATTTCACTTGTTTCGGTAGGTTTCTCCAACTTTGGCTATGTTTAAACGGATCTTTACACGTGTGTCGTATAACACTACTCTTAAACAGAATCAGGTATTTCCAGACTTCATCCAATGAAAAAAACTTCAGCCAGACAACCCAAAGAACGGGAACTTTTCATTATTTCACATGTTCAAATCGGCTTACCCAACTTTGGCTGCTTTTAAATGGCGGATCGTTACACATGTATCGTATAACACTACCCTCAAGTAGTATCAGGCATTTTTAGACTTCGCCCCATATCAAAAACTTCAGCCAGACACCTCAAAACTAAGGATTTTTTATAATTCTTGCTGCGATTTCACATATTTAAGGGCGCTGGTCTAACTTTGGCTGCTTTTAAAGGGCAGATATTTTCACATGTGGCATAGAAGACCATGCTTAAGTGGTATTTGACGTAGATTACCACCCCGCGTCAGAATCAAATGTTGCTACACCCGTACTAGTGACAAGGCTCTAGCCAGACACTCCCAGTTCGCGGATTTTCCTATGGAAATTTATTCTGATTTAACAATTTCACGCATTTGGGCCACTTTGGCTGCTTTTAATTACCCAATACTTATTTTCTCATTTTTTGTAGAACACTACCCTGAAGTAGTATCAGGAATTTTTAGACTTCGCCCCATGTCAAAAACTTCAGCCAGACACCTCAAAACTGAGGAATTTTTATAATTCTTAATGCACTTTCAGTTTATGTCATGGGATGAAGTCTGGAAATGCCTGAAACTGTTTAATGGTAGTGTTATACGACACATGTGTAAAGATCCGCCGTTTCAACGTAGCCAAAGTTTGAGAAACCTGCTGAAACCAGTACTTTCAGGTGTCTGGCTGAAGTTTTTGCCATGGGACGAAGTTTAAATAGGATTGAAACTACTTAAGGGTAGTATCCTACGACACATGTGTAAAGATGCGTCATTTACAAGCAGTAAAAGTGGGACAAACAAGAGAAAGCAAATTAATAGGAAAATAAAAGTTCCCGAACTTTGAGGTGTCTGGCTGGAGTTTTTGACATGGGACGAACTCTAAAAATGCCTGATACTACTTGAGGGTAGTGTTGTAAAAAAAATGGGAAAATAAGTATTGGGTAATTAAAAGCAGCCAAAGTGGCCCAAATGCGTGAAATTGTTAAATCAGAATAAATTTCCATAGGAAAATCCGCGAACTGGGAGTGTCAGGCTGGAGCCTTGTCACTAGTACGGGTCTAACAACATTTGATTCTGACGCGGGGTGGTAATCTACGTGAAATACCACTTAAGCGTGGTCTTCTATGACACATGTGAAAATATTTGCCCTTTAAAAGCAGCCAAAGTTAGACCAGCGCGCTTAAATATGTGAAATCGCAGCAAGAATTATAAAAAATCCTCAGTTTTGAGGTGTCTGGCTGAAGTTTTTGATATGGGGCGAAGTCTAAAAATGCCTGATACTTGAGGGTAGTGTTATACGATACATGTGTAACGATCCGCCATTTAAAAGCAGCCAAAGTTGGGTGAGCCGATTTGAACATGTGAAAGCACAATAAAAATAATGAAAAGTTCCCGTGCTATATATAGTTAGTACCGCAGGGGAGTACTGTAGCGTGCCGCGTTCGTATCCACCCAAGCACTTTCGATTTCGGCATCACTCCCCAAAACCTTCGGGGAGTGTTGTTGCTGTTACATCAACAACAATTGTAGACGATGGAATTGAAGTTCCACAACCCGACTATAACGAGGTGCGAATTTCGGTCTACAATTTTTGTTTTGTTTTCATTTATATTTGAAAGCTTATTCAAGTTTGAATTTTGCCAACAATATTTATGTGTGCGATATAGCTCAGTGGTAGAGCAGACGGGCATGATGCGGGGAGTCTTGGTTCGAGTCCCAGCCAACGGACAAAATACAACTTTTTCTTTAAAATGGAAACCCGTTCCATTAATCAATTTTTCTGAAAACTGGTCTAGTTTAAATTTGAAACCAAATTTGGTTTGGTCATATATGTATTCCAAAAAAGTTTAAAATTTAGGTTCAAATTTTTAACCGTGTATTTAGCTTTATTCGATGTTGTTTTTTTCATGTTTCGGCAACTTTTGTAGGGAATTCGATTTCCTACAAAAATATGTTCAGGTAAATGGTATTTTTCAACAATGATTTGTCGTTTTTATACCAAATTGGAGGTTAAGTCTGTAAAATCTAAACTAGCAATGATAGACCTATAGACTTTAATTTAAAATTCTGAAAAAATTACAGTATTTTTTCCGCCTTTCTTATAGCTACGTATTTTTACTTTAATTTTTTTATATTTTTGGCCAGTATTTTTTGTCTGCGAAGGAGTAAGGCAAAGACTACACGCATCCGCACAATGGAGTCCGTTTGACATGTTTTTGTTTACATGAGAATTGCTTTATTTTTCTGCATTGTTTTTTTCACAAGAAACACACGACAATGAAGCAAAAAATTGTTTGAATGTCCACTGAATTTATTTATTTCACTGCAAATTGCTTTTTACAAGAACTCGCGCACAAAACTTGCAGTATTAAAATTTAGACATGCGCAAGTTAACGGCAGACTCCACACGCCAGCCTTACGGTAATTGTAAACAATTATTGAGATTTCTCCAACATCCATAGTAACCTGCTACTGCAAGTCTTAAGTAAACAATCCAAGTCACTTGTGTGGCACACCATCAATCATCATTTATTGGCGCTTAACCGCCTAACCGATTTTGGCCATTGCATATCAAAGCACGCCAGTCATTCCTTTTTAGCGATAACTGACGCCAATTGGAAACCCCAAGGGAGTTCAAGTCATCCTCCACCTGTTGTTTCCATCTCAGTCGAGGCCTCCCCCTTCCTCTGCTGCCGAGTTCAGGCGACGATAGGAAAACCTTCTGTGCTGGAGCTTCTTTGTCCATTCGCATAACATGGCCCAGCCAGCGGAGTCTTTGGGCTTTAATTCGCTGGACTATGGTCAGATCTGCGTAGAGCTCGTACAGCTCATCGTTAAATTTCCTTCGATACTCGCCGTTGGCATCACGGGAAGGACCATAAATCTTCCGGAGAACTTTTCTCTCAAATACTCCAAGGGCCATCTCATCTTCTCTTGACATTGTCCATGAATCTGAGCCATACATCAGGACAGGTATGATGAGAGACTTATAGAGCGTGATCTTTGTTCTTCGAGAGAGGACTTTACTTCTCAATTGCCTACTCAGTCCAAAGTCTTGTTGGCAAGAGTGATTCTCCGCTGGATTTCTAGACTGATATTATTTTCGGTGTTGATACTGGTTCCCAAATAGACGAAGTCCCTCACAGTTTCAAATTTGTAACTATCAACAGTGACATGGCTGCCAAGGCGCAGGTGCGCCGATTCTTTCTTTGATGACAGCAAATACTTCGTCTTGTCCTCGTTCACGGCAAGACCCACTTTTTTCGCTTCCTTATCCAGTCCAGAGAAGGCAGCGCTTACGGCGCGGTTGTTAAGGCCAATGATATCAATATCATCGGCATACGCCAGCAATTGCACGCTCTTGTAAAAGATTGTACCATTGCGGTTTAGCTCTGCTGCTCGAATTATCTTCTCCAGCATCAGATTAAAGAAATCGCATGAAAGGGAGTCGCCCCTGTCTGAAGCCTCGTTTGGTTTCAAATGGCTCATGGATTCTGACGGAGCTGTTGGTATTGCTCAACGTCATTTGGCAAAGCCGTATAAGCTTTGCAGGGAAGTC